>JADDOH010017931.1:0-39992 GCA_016648135.1 Agrypnia vestita
CGTCATAAACCCTGCAATGGGGTCTGCCATAGAGCGAGGTACACACACCAAAAATTATCCGAAAGTAAGAAAGGGCAAGAAAAATTCAAATTTCAAGTCTTTCATTTGAAAAAATATGGCTGATACAGGAAATTAAAAAGGTATCCTTATTTTTCCAAAAGATTCCGTTCGACTACATTCATCAGATAAATTTTCTTGTTTTTACTCCCTTTCTTTTAACTCGTAGCGTCTGCTTGTCTGCTTGTCTGTCTAAAAAACTTTGGATCGATTTTTAACGCTTTTACTGTGATCCAATCAAGCTGAAACTTTGCAGGCAGACTCAAGGTGACTATGAATATGATCTATCAAATTTTCGTTTAATTTTTTTTAATAATTATAGTATAATTTTGGATTTTAATAGGGTTTATTTTTTAAATTGGAAACCATACAAATGTTCTAGGAAATGAATAGAATAACCAATTTGATTTTAAAAAACGTGAAATTAAAAATACGTCTACACTCACTTAAAAAATATCAACATCCATACCAGGTTTAAATCAATACACCAACGTTATATTCTGTTTGAACCGCAGTATGCAAGAAAAGTTTGATAACTACCAACGGCGGACTGATGACGTCACGGAATATTTAAAATTTGAATTACTCCGTCGGCGCTATAGATACTTCAGCTGCTTCATGATAACGCTAGACCACACACTGCACAACAGACGGCTACCAAATTAGAGAAGCTTCAATTAGAATGTCTAAGACATCCACCGTACTCTCCGGACCTTGCCCCAACAGATTACCATTTTTTTCGAAATTTGGATAACTTCTTGCAAAGGAAAAAATTCAACTCCGATGGGGCAGTCCAAACCGCCTTCAAAGATTTTATTGATTCCCGTCCGAATGGTTTTTTTAGTAAAGGGATCGATGAGCTACCTGTGAGATGGCAAAAGTGCATAGATACCAATGGTACATACTTTGATTAAATAAATATATTATAATAAAAAAAAATCAGCTTTATGTTCCTCCCATACTAAACACCAATTTCATATGTAAGGACCTAATATTAACTCGTGGCGTCTGCTTGCTTGCCGTCATCAAAAACTTTGGATCGATTTTTGACCCTTTTCCCGTAATCCAATCGAGCTGAAACTTGGCAAGTAGACTCATGGCGACGATTAAGAAGATCAATCAAATTTTCGTTAAAAAAAATTAATAATTATAGTATAATTTCGGATTTTTAGAAATTATATTGGTTTTTTCAAATTGGAATCATTTGAAAAGTTTGATTACGGCGGCCCGATAACGTCGCGGAGTATTTTCTAAATTTGAATTACGCCGTCGGTACGCATAATAGGTACTTCACTACGAATGTCGAAAATCTAAATTGACTGACAAATGTTTTTAGAATTTAATCTTCAAAGCATGAAGTGTCTTATCAAAGCTCAAAATATCTGACATTTTAGAAATATATTAAATTACTGTAAGTTAAGTGTTATGTTATATGTTCTAATTCGTCTTTAATTGTTGTTATATTTTACAAATAAAGGGAGTATAATAAAAACTTGGTTTTTATGGGTTACTTTTTTTAAACGTTTTTCTTAACACGCAGTAGTTATCAGTAGAAGTACTATAATAGACACATCACAGAACTTGTAAAAAGAATAAGGAAATTTATCTACATGTTCGTTAGACTAAGGAATATTTTAAGTACAATAATTATTAAAAATGTGTAAATACTACGCCCTTGTTCACTCTCTGCTCATATACGGCGTTATCGGATGGGGTGGTTCTTATAAACAAATCTCAAATCAGTTAAAATATCACAAAGGATCATTATTAAAGTAATACTGAAAAAATCCACCTTTTCAACAAAAGATCTTTCAAATATCAAATTGTTTCCAGTACCAAACGTGGATGATATTTTCAAGTAAGTTTCCATATTGAAAATATTTAAAGAAAAAAATCTTACAGAAAACCAGGAATACTTTAAACTTGAAATGAGAAATGGAAACCAAATCATACTAATGCCTAAATTTAAAACAACCCAAATGCAGAACCACTATATTTATAAAGCCGTTTATTACAATAATCTTCCTATCGAGATACCCCGCATCAATAACATTAAAACCTCCTTAAAATCCAACTTAAATTCGTAAATCGTTTAAATTTACAGCTTTTTTCAAAATACTTCAATATTATTCAAAATCTAATTATTTTCTATTACCACCCATATTACAATTAAATGATTCGCATATGTATCTATATACTGAGGCTTCCTTATCAGACTCAAGAGCTTCTCTTCACAGATGAGGTCTACATGACTTACAAAGTCTAAAAAAATGTCAATTTAATATTCAAATATGTAAGATTTGTACCTTAATTTAATTAAATTTTAAAAAATTAATAATAACAATAAAAATTGTATTTTCTTGTAGGCGATTGTATAACAAAATTGTTCACGCCAATAGAATAACTAATATTTATTTCATATTCTCGCATCAGCAAAAAAGCTAATGACTCTCGTTTGCGCAGCCATAAGGTGGCCGCTGTACGGCCATAACCATGAGTTATCCTTTAAAATACATTTATTACACAATTTGCATATAATGTGTAATAAATTAAAATAACAAGAATCATAGCAGAAACACCATTGATAAACATTTAGCGACACTTTTTGAATTGACTTTATATTGTGAATTTGATTTCAAACGATAAATATCGCAATTATAGACATACAAACGAACATTTTGATTTAATATATTGTTACGAGATGTTAAAAAGAAATTACGTACAGAATCCTTATTGATATGACGATGACGACAGTAACATGGAAGGCTCTGTTACTTTCTAGAACAGTCTACAATTATCTACATCATTCGGGAGATGCCTGGAACCGCCTAGAGTCGACGGGAAGCTTCTCCTACACTAGAAAGGAAAAAAAATCTTTTCGATGGTTCGAAACCAATGTGATCACTTATAAATAGTGCAATAGGCCACGCAGAGTTGTTCTAATTGAGTCGCGAGCCGACGATCAGGTGTGCCCAGTCGTGAATTTCGGAGCGATAGATACCAGCGAAATAATCGGGCAAGTAGTGGCTACTGATAGTGGCTAAATAAATAAGCGCGACTTCTATGTGCGAGAATTTAATCTTCTATGAGCGATAAATAAAGTGTTCCCAGCGATAATAAAATGTTCATTTATTTTTTTTAAATTTATTTTTTTAATAGATAAATACTTTTTTACAATAATGATTGTTTACAGTTTTCACAAAGTATTTCTCTTCTAGATTAGTAATATTACTCGTGAGTAGGAGAGGTGTATTATTATATTTAAAATGTAGGTATTTAATAGTTATAGTACATACTATGCACATATAAGAAAAAAATAATATGCAATATTCGTAATGCAATAATATGAGACAATAGTAAAAACAAAGTACTTAGCAAAAAACTTAAAACAGTGTGTAATTATATTTAAAAATGAATATAGTAAAGAGAAAATAAAGGAAAATTAAAAAATAACAGGTGACTGCGAAATACCGTAATTTCAAAAAATTTAGAAATCTTGAAACATTCAATTCCAAATAAGCTTAAAATAACAGCCTAGAACATTACATTAATCGAAAAGAGGTATAACAAACACTACGGAAACTTACAAAAAAATAATGGTAATAGATTTGGAAAAAATACTCAATTTAAAGGTTCCAAAATCATTTCTCATTTTTAATTTTCATGTAATATATGGTTTATTAAATTAATTTTTTGATAATTTTAATCATAATTCCTTTATAATTAATGTAAATAAATTAGTACCTATGTCACGTTAAAAGTTGCAGAAAATATGGCAGGCAGAATACAGGCACAATAGCCTGGAAATTCGTTGCTACGGCAGTGGCTTGCCTTTTCAATGAAGCCAAATTAATAAATATCTACAGACCAAAAAATTAACTAACGTAGATTTCTTAGTATACAACCTGGGGACAATATGATGGACTTGTTTAAAAAATCCGGACATACTTAAAATTCTAATGTCTTAGTAAATAAGTCGTGCTTTATTAAAAGAATACGTATTCATATTTAAAAATATGTATTTTTAAATATGAATACGTATTCATATTTAAAAAATAATATATTAAAAAATAATAATAAAAAGTAACCCATAAAAACCAAGTTTTTACTATACTCCCTTTCTTTGTAAAATATAACAACAATTAAAGACGAATTAAAACATATAACATAACACTAAACTTACAATAATTTAATATATTTCTAAAATATCAGATGTTTTGAGCTTTGATAAGACACTTCATGCTTTGAAGACTAAATTCTAAACATTGGTCAGTCAATTTAGATTTTTGACATTCGTAGTGAAGTACCTATTATGTATACCGAGGGAGTAATTCATATTTAGAAAATATTCCGTATCAGCAAAAAAGCTAATCAAACTTTTCTAATGATTCCAATTTGAAAAAACCAATAAAATTTCTAAAAATCCGAAATAATACTATAATTATTCATTTTTTTAACAAATATTTGATAGATAGATCTTCTTGATCGTCGCCACGAGTCTACTTGCCAAGTTTCAGCTCGATTGGATCACGGGAAAAGGGTCAAAAATCGATCCAAAGTTTATTTTGACGGCAAGCCGGCAAGCAAGCAAGCAGACGTCACGAGTTAATATAGAGGAAGTAAAAATACATCTATTATAAAAAATAGGTTGATTTAATAGGAGATTTAATCGTGTAAGAATAAATACTTTAACCGCGATATAAATATGTCTTAGACACACACAAAGGGGACATTCTTCCGCTGTGACCCAATGCCCTCTTCCAAAGAAGGGGTTTCACTTATCACTGTAGATTTTTTCTTTGTTAATTTGTTCTTTCCATGGTTGTTCATAGGTAAAACTGGTTTCAAATCATATATTTCTTGGCTTATGTTGCGAAATATTTTTACTAAGGTAATTCCACTTCTTGTTGTATATGTATAATATATGTTAAAACATTATTTTATTACAAGCGTTTAGACACTTAGGTAACTCTCGTGAGAACCTTAATGATGAAACGTATACTTTATATCCTGGGATTCCGAATAACAGGATAAATGAAAGCAAATACTCAACGCTACAGGAAGCAACGAAACCTTTGAGGAAATGCTCGCGCCTTACCTTTGGAGAGTTTAATTATACTTCACGGTGGGGCATTATTTAATATACTGCCAATTTAAAGTACATTTAACATATGTTTGTATATATTATATAAGAATAATTTGTGGGTTCAAAATAAACATAAACATATTTTATGTTTATTTAAAATGCACCAGACCTTGCATAAAAACATAAATAAAATGATGTACTCGCATCTCTATTTATTTTTTTAAAAAAAATAAAAAAATAAAATATTTTAGGGAATTGTTTGCTTCACATTTTCACACTACTCCATAGCAGAAGATTGAATTTTCTATATATATTATTTTATTTTATTACATAAAGTTTTAAAAAATTGTATATATTCACTTATAATGATATTTAAATTTTATCGCTTTACCTCTCCAGAAAGAGACTAACTGTTGTGCTTGGAGAGGGAGTATATTTATTCACACCTTCATTGAAAACTCTATATTATTTGTTGCTCCTATTCACAGAAAAATAAGATTGGTAAGGGTGGTGATTGTAATGAAATTTGGCGAAAATAGAGGGGACATTTATTTATTTTCTATAAGAAATAGCAAGAAATATATCTGTAAAATTTTAATATTTATATGGAAATATTGACTTATTGATATGTGTGAAACAAACTGATTTTAACTAATTTTGAAATTTATTTTCTATAATATTTTATGTATTATATTAATTAATGGTTAATTATTATGTGCAAAGTCACTTAACACAAATTTAACTTAAAGTTTCTAATATCTATCTACACCATTTCGCAATATATCATTCATATATGAACACTTTATTATCGGTGGGTAATACCTATTTATCACTTCTAAAACATTCAATTCTGGCAAGTAGTATTCATTGCTTATTTTCAACGCCAGTTAGATACTTCGCTCGATATCAGTCGTTTCACAATTCATTACTGCCCACCTTGGGCGTCGTCTCGCGGCTTTGCACTGAATCGAACTGTCAAACACGACAACTTAACTCCCACCGCGGGGTGGTTCCATAATTAAATCCAAATGCTGGCGTTTTTGTACATTCTAGATTATTCTAGTATTTAGAAGAAGGTCCTCGCCGCTTCTCGGTTGTTCCCGACGTTTTTAGACATTTGTAGACGTTTCCTGGAGGTTGTAGATGATAGTTTTGCTTCAAATGATATATTGCCAGGGGTTCGGACAATGCGTAAAAATTTTTTAGCATCTCGTTACAATATTCATCACGTCAAAGTTGACGATTTGAACAGTGTTATATTTAGCGGTCTTGTAATAATAACTAAAACATGGAGAATAGACTAGTGTACCTTCTGCTTCGAGTTTCCACGGCTCACATGAAATATTTCAGTAAGTCTGTTTGACGTGGATCCCTTTGCTGTTATTTCAAATCCTCTTTATCATCCTCCAGATCATGAGAAGGTCTTCATCATCAAGATTGTTATCGTCAGATTGAAGTAATTTGACGACGAGATCTCTGTGGTATGCCGCAACAATTTTAATGCTAACCGCAAAATAACACCGATAATTTTAATGTTGGTGTTTACGTCCCGATAATTCGAAAGCCACAAAAATGTAAGCATTTCTAAATACATTAAACAATGTTTAATGTTCAAATTAACTTAGAACAAGACATTTGCAATTTTGACATGTCACAAAAGGGTCCGTCCTACGATACTTATAGAGCAGGAGCTAGGAAGGTTTGTATATTACGACATTTGAGTCTGGGGAATTTTGGCAGACAAGCGGTATACACCTACAAAAAACGTGTGTGTAAAATAGTAGTAATATTATTAAATAGTGGCACAAATCAAATGTACAAAATTCAGATTTTTTACTGTAACGTAAATTATTACATAATTATTTATAGAGCTTCAAAAACTCAGACGGAAGAAATGACCCGCCAAAAGCATTTGGCCATGAGTATGAATGTACAGTTCCGTTAAACATTTGAAAAATTAGGTTTGTTATTTTTACGTTTAACTAATACATTTTATACTTGTATTTATTTATTTATTGAAATTAACAAACATAGTCCAATAAAATATAATACATATCATGAACAACATAAAATACATCAGAATAAAAGTTATAGCAATTTAAAACAAAAGCAAGGACAAATGAAAAGTACTAACAAGATGGAGACAAGATCTGGACTATCTAATCAGAGATTGTTTAAATCTGGCCAAAGAAGACCGAAGAAGTACAGATCCTGTCTTGAGTTTATAAGACGACATAACCGTGACATGGGAGCATGGAATCCATAATTAGTTCTATGATGGCTAAGGAACAACAGTTCATTATTTGTGAGTCTACGGGAAGGGATATTGAATTTTATTTGGCCCAGTAACGAGGGCACATCAGTGTGGCCGTTTAATATTTTGAATGTGGTGATTAAGTCAGTGTTTTCTCTACGTTTTTGGAGGTTATAAATTGTTAAAATTGACTCAATTTCACTGTACGAGTAGTTTCCTCTATCCAAGCCCATCATCCATGCAACTTTTCTTATTGGTGTTGGTGATATTGGTGTTGTATGATGAGATTTCGTTGTAGTAGCTTAGCATTCTAGGTAGGGGGAGAAGTGTCCTATGTTGGTATTGTAGACCTTTGTGTGAAATAGAGAACGTGATCTCAGGGACCGGACAGGTGTGTGCATGTCTATTAGTGAGCGTAGTAAGGGTGTGTCCAATTTTTATTTAATTAGTTGACAATACATAAAATTTCTTTTATAACAATAATAACTAGCAAATATTAACAATCACATTATTTTTATATGTTATTCCTCACCAAAAAGAATTAAGATTCTTGTGTGTGGTGAGGGATAATCACTTACGATCATATTGGTAGTGTAATCTAATTTAAAAAATAATGAAAATTAACTAATGTATTGAAATTTTTGAATAAGCGGTCAAAAAGAGACAAAAGTCAATTCTACAATAATTAAGAATTACCGGTGGAATATGCACACAAGACGCAACCGCAAAACATCCATCATCATACAAAGTAAATTGAACAAATCAAGTAATTGCAAAGGTACCTTCATCGATTCGAAGGAAGTACTCGACAGTATCTCCCGCGAACAACTCGTACCAGAACCAAAAGAAAACGGGATTGACCACACAGCCCCAAAACGGGTAAAAAGCCACTCATCGAACAGACCTCAGATAGTCAGATCAAATGATTCGCTAAGTAATCCACCAATAGATGAATTTGGAGTCCCCCAAGGTACGGTCCCCAGACCTCAACTATTTTCCACTGACGTTAACGACATATTGTTGTTTAGTATTTTGTAATGTGTCATTAGTTCTGCAATTATTTGTCTTTTTACTCCCTTTATATTAACTCGTGGCGTCTACTTGCTTCCCGTCAACAAAAACTTTGGATCGATTTTTGAACCTTTTCCCGTTATCCAATCGAGCTGAAACTTGGCAAGTAGACTCGTGGCAACGATCAAGAAGATCTATCAAATTTTCGTTAAAAAAAATTAATAATTATAGTATAATCTCGGATTTTTAGAAATTTTATTGGTTTTTTCAAATTGGAATCATTAGAAAAGTTTGATTACTAGCAACGGCGGCCCGATAACGTCGCGGAATATTTTCTAAATTTGAATTACTCCGTCGGTATGCATAATAGGTACTTCACTACGAATGTCGAAGATCTAAATTGACTGACTCGTGACGTCTGCTTGCTTGCTTGCCGGCTTGCCGTCAAAATAAACTTTGGATCGATTTTTGACCCTTTTCCCGTGATCCAATCGAGCTGAAACTTGGCAAGTAGACTCGTGGCGACGATCAAGAAGGTCTATCTATCAAATATTTGTTAAAAAATGAATAATTATAGTATTATTTCGGATTTTTAGAAATTTTATTGGTTTTTTCAAATTGGAATCATTAGAAAAGTTTGATTAGCTTTTTTGCTGATACGGAATATTTTCTAAATATGAATTACTCCGTCGGTATGCATAATAGGTACTTCACTACGAATGTCGAAAATCTAAATTGACTGATAAATGTTTTTAGAATTTAATCTTCAAAGCATGAAGTGTCTTATCAAAGCTCAAAACATCTGACATTTTAGAAATATATTAAATTCCTGTAAGTTTAGAGTTATGTTATATTTATGTTTTAATTCGTCTTTAATTGTTGTTATATTTTACAAAGAAAGGGAGTATAATAAAAACTTGTTTTTTATGGGTTAGTTTTTTTTTATATTATTTTAAGACTTGAGCCAATAGTATTCTGCGTCGTATTGATCGTCGGAATTGAGTTACAAATCAAGGCGTCAGGGCATTGCAAGGGATCGTATCATTAATGTACGAGTGTGAAGTGTGAATTCACAGGATCTCGTTTCACGGGCGGTGCCACTCGGAGCGCGGGACGTCGCGGTCCGCGGCGAGGAATAATTGCGACGAGCATCGTGTTCAATAAATTAGCGACGATCTCATTGCGCAAAACAGCTTCGCACAAGAGCTGTTGCATTATTGTTTACAACAATACAACGATATCGCCGCGCAAAGCTGTCTGGTAATGGCGGTCGGATACATAATAACTGAGAAATGTATTGGGTTTCATATAAATGTAGACGTAACTTGCACGTTTAAATGCCACGATGACATTTTAATGTGTTTAACTAATGAATAAGTATAGTACTTGAAGTAAAAATTGTCTAAAGAGTAGTAGAAATCGTCTCTTTAGAGGTGAAGCTCACTCACTAAGTGATAATGGAGTAGTTTTGAGATAATACTATAGGTACACGCCAATATTGATTCAGAATTTTGTATAGAAAACATAATTTTGAATGTTCCTAGTCGCCGACTTACTCGTAGGACACATAATACATTTGCTCTTTCAACTTACAATAACAATATGGCCCACTTTAATTATTTATCTAGAATGTTGAGGTCATACAACAAAATAGAAAATAACCATAACGTCCTCATTGACGTATTCCATGACAGTTTCCATGAATATAAGAGAACTATTAACAAACTTGCTGTTTAGTCTCTTTATTCAACGTCACTCTATAAAATCACTCATTTATTTTCTTTCTTGTAGATGTTTTAGCCTTTATTTTATCTCTATGTTAACCGTGTTCACATTTAAGTGATGAAAAGCATTTAAACTAATTGAATTATAATTGTATTATCTATATCATGTTGTGTATTTTTCATTTTTTGTGAACCATTAAAATAAATAAATAAGTAATGAGATTTAACATTCAAAATTATTGAATTAAAAATGTTAAAATTATGAGTTTTGCCACTAAATAACATACTATAAATAGACACGGAATATTCTCATACTGATTTTTGCCCAGAATAGAAAAATATGAATGCAATGAACGCATGAACAAGCAATTAAAAAAAAAATGTAGAAAATTCTGTCACGGAATCGTGGCGATAAGAGGCAAATAAAACACCTAAAATTAATTAAAATTTTATTAATTTCACAAAATCACTGGAAACGAATTTATTCGGAGCACTGTTTAATTATCGTAAATAACGCTTCCAGGGAAGGAAAACCGCAGGACGGTAACACAAGTAAGTTATAAGTGCAAAATTCCTTAGGGCTTTAACCTACGTACAAGGTGCTTTATATAGATCGATAATGAGAATGAGTTAATCTCAGTGACAAGCGAGACCGGGTGATACTGTTATTTGGTTTACCATAATTAGGTTTTATGACCAGTGATAACATGCCTAGTACACCGGCGATTGTTAAATAGATTGCTTAGTGTTTAAAAATATTATCACAAGAAATGTACAGTCTTTGAAAACCGGTTTATATCAGTAATTAACCATGTGTTTATTAATGTCGAGCTATATTCACTTGTTGCAGATCTGAACTATAATTTTTAATGAAGAAATTAAATTTAGTTCGAGCCTCATTCCAGAAACCATCAAGCGTTAAGCTTTTTTTGAAAATAGAAATTGATGTTATGGAAAAAAGAATATTGATGTTATCGCTACTATAAAAAAAAATTAAAGAATGAGGGGTTTTCTGAGACCACACTTTCGCAGGAGTTAGTACTCAAACCCTTAGAATCATTACTAGAAGATCAAAAATATTTTATGAAAATAGCATAGATAAAATATATTTTTTTTATCATTTATTACTTATTTTTATTTGAAGTGATACAAGTAAGCATTCAAAATGAAAAAATATTTTTTTCTAATTTTTGTATAAAAGTCAAAGACTCGTATATAGAGTGTAGGTTTGAATTTATGACAGTGAAGTAGCTAAATCATATAAATTTTCAGGCATAAAGTTTAAATATGTATTAATCTAAATAAATAATAAAAAAAATAAAAGTAAATACAAACAATATAGGAAATAGATATTTAGTGCTGTGAACTTTTGTTTTTATTATCGATTATATTGGTGTGAACAGACGTTTTCACACATCTCATTATCATTTTATGTGTCCAGTCTATCTGGTCTAAGTCTAAGATATCTGGATACATGTTTTTTAATTTCAAATATAAAGTTATTCTGATTATTATTTTTCTGACTGTTAGAGGGAGATTGTTAAAGAATTTAATACATACCTAGGTAACTAAAAGATTTCGGGTTACCGTAAATTTAAGTTTTGGTACGTTAAATGTATCTCTAAATCTAGTAAATAGAAAATCGCTTCCAGCATTTAATTTGTTTTTAATTTAAAAAAAAATTATATATTTTTTTGTATATATTATTTAAGTATCTATTATTTTTGATAACTATATATACTTTTTATTTTTGTACCGTAATTTATTATTATTACATAGCTTTAATTTGACATAAGAAAAATTATTTCATTTCGACGATGTTAAAATAGATTGCACATGATTTATAATAATTATAAATCATGTGCAATTCATGATTAATTTGCAGCCGGTTGGTAAAACTCATATATCAGTTTTATTGGTAACTTCATAGAAGACAAGATAGGTAATCTTTATTTATCAGTTAATATTTCACAAAGTAGTTTATTCAGAGATGCTGCATAAAGGTGGATTACAGGAAAAGACGACATAATTTAGTAATCTGGATCTCGTCTCTAGACATAATGACGTTCGTTGTTGAATTATTGCTTGCATCAGGATAGTGTGGAATTATTTCACGCTTTCAAGTCCACAGTTTGTATAAGAGTTATACTTCATAGTTTTGTATGACAAACCAGTTACCGTAACTACGCGGGGCAAACATACTCAAAGGATGCCATGGTCTTAAACTTAGCAGAATAATGTTTGCTGAATATTTGGGAGAGGAGGGCTCTCCTAAGGGACATTGCCAAAACTTCGAAGAAAATGAGCATAACAATATTTTTCACCTTAGAACGTTAGTTATCCAAAACAATTACGCGGTTTCTCCGCAGAGATAGGCAAACAGGATAGAATTCTACGTTCTCGTATCTCGGCACACCGCTTTTACTTCGGCTACATTCATACATCTTCTCATGCACGCTCTATGGTTGTAGAGGCTTTTAACATGACCACCCTCCAATACCTGTAATATCTGTTTTCGCCAGGTCTTTCGCGGATGCCATCTGTTCCTGCTGCCTTCAATACTTGTCTCGTATATTTTCTTAACCTTGCTTTTCTCGCTCATACGTTACACATGACCAAACTATCTCAGCGATCCTTTTGAGTCTAATTTCATTCCTTTTTTGATAATTCCAGTTTTCACTTTAAGTGTGGAAACTGACTACATTCTGAGATCAGAAGTCAAAGAACCTCAATAGTCATATGATAATGTTGATATATTCTCAAAAACTTTGAATCGGAAAACAAATATATCTCTGTGATAGAGTGGTGTATGAGGAGTGCGTAGTGATAGTGTGAAAGAGATGAATGCATGCGGTAGGAAGCGGGGGAAACGAGCGACGCCATTCGGGCACTGACGGTCGCACGCAGAGGACTGTTTATAAATAAAGTGATAATTACTGAACAAGATCGGGTATTCAATTTCTTCCTTATTTCAAAGAAAACTCAGGAAGTGATTATACCACAATCTCAATATACAATATATTCAATTGCATTTATTTCTTCCAAATTTATAGGCTATGTTTCCTATAAAATTTAGAATTCGGTACACTATAAATTAGTAATTCTCGATGACTGCATTCAATTTTTTTTGGATATTGCTGCCTATACCTTTATGCCCCACAAATGTCAGTGGCGCGAGTGCCGCCGCGCGGTTCGTTGCGAGGTATGTACTTGCAGCAAGCCGGCCGGCCGGGCACTCTGCTCGCAGCAGCGATTCCGTACACACGCGCACAATAAATAAGAAGTCCCGTTGCCACATGTATAATTTAGTAAATTTGCCGCCACCTAAACATATTGTCTCTCCAGCTTATCCAGCGAATCCAGCAGGGACTTCGATACTTGTTGTGTGGTCATTTTTTTCCACATGACCCAGCCACCGAAGTCCTCCTGGTTTTATATGTTTAGTGACGCTGAGCTCCTTAAACAAAGTACAGAACTCATTGTTGTAAAGTCTGCGACAAAGTCCATTTTGTAGAACCGTTCCAAAGATACGCCTCAAAATTTGCCTTTCAAAAACGTCCAATGCTTGCTCATTCCTCTTTGTCAGTTATCATATCTCAGATTTGTATGTTAGCATTTGTCTGAAGAGCGTTTTGTACGCTAATATTTTAGTATTTTAATATACTCGTATACCGTGTAATAAAATAAAATAATATACCTTGACTGATGATGACCCCCCGGGGATAAAATCCAGTATTGTGTTCTTGAAAAATTTGGACATACTCAAAATACTCCGAATAATAACTGGTCTAAAAAGTAAATTTAAAATTGAAATTATTTTCAGTCGTATTCTAGTGATATGTTAATAATTAGGAAGAATCTCATATAAACATATAATAAAGGATATTGCTTTAAAAACTCCAATCAAAACATAGATACTTCATTATCAATAGTAACATCTGTATTGGATTTTGGGAATGAAAAAACTTTGGACTGCAGGTGACGGCAATAAAACTACAACTCACATACAAAACAAGTTTATATAAACATATATATATATATATGTGGTAATCTACAATGGGTGGAAATAGTGAACGTTACATTGTGTAAAGTGATCACTTAAGACAGCTCATACCTAAAAATACTATTTAAAAAAATCTACCACCACCCTATAAAAAGACTTACACACACGTTTCCCATATAAATAGCTTAGTGTCTGTGATATTTCTATAATTTATCTTAATGAAAAAGATGTTTTCTCAAATTGAGCTAATACAGACTATTAATCTAGATGTGGGAAATGTCGAACGACGAAAGCCACCGGTATCGCTTACTCATGTCGATTACTTGTATAAAATAACAACACAATCTTATTAACTGATCGAGACGAAGATCTGACGATCGATTACACCAATCTGATGATGGATGATTCGATAGAAACAATGACAATATATTTTTTATTAATTCGAATAATTTGCAGACTTGTCTCTTATCTAGTCTCTTATCTTTTAAGGTAGCTGAGAAGCAGCTTCAAAAGCAGCCAGTCATCCCTGCATGAGGGCAGAGTTCTTCAACAATGGAGAGTATCGTACGAGAAGATACGTGTAGAATTTAAGCTTGTCATCTCAAAAATCCAACAAGCAAGTCCAGAGGCGTCTGGCTTGATGCAGTGGCTGACTGACATTATAATAGACAAAGAGCGTCCGCCAGTCTCACATGTACATAAGACGGTATGGATATTATGAAATTTGAGTTCGGGGGATTTTGGTTAATACAGGTACAAAAAATGAGTAAGTAAAACGCGAAAATAACAAACCTGATTTTTTAATATGTAACGGGACCACATTACACTCATATATATCATTGCCAGACGCTTTTCGCGGGTTGTTTCTTCAGCCATTTACGTTATAGTAACAAATCTGAATTTTATATATTTTATTGGGGTCATTATTACCCAATACCTTATATTAGGTCCTTACATATGAAATTGGCGTTTAGTATGGGAGGAACATAAAGCCGATTTTTTTTTATTACAATATATTTATTTAATCAAAGTATGTACCATTGCTATCTATGCACTTTTGCCATCTTATAGGTAGTTCATCAATTCCTTTACTAAATAAACCATTCGGACGGGAATCAATAAAATCTTTGAAGGCGGTTTGGACTGCCCCATCGGAGTTGAGTTTTTTCCTTTGCAAGAAGTTATCCAAACTTCGAAAAAAATGGTAATCTGTTGGGGCAAGGTCCGGAGAGTACGGTGGATGTCTTAGACATTCCAATTGAAGCTCCTCTAATTTGGTAGCCGTCTGTTGTGCAGTGTGTGGTCTAGCGTTATCATGAAGCAGCAGTGGCCTAGAGCGATTAACCAGCCTCAGTTGTTTAGCAGCTAGCTTTTCCATCATGGTTTGCAGTTGCTGATAATAGACATCTGCCGTAATCGTCTGGCCAGATTTAAGAAAGCTGTAGTGAACGACACCAGCACTAGTCCACCAAACGCTCACAAGTAACTTTTTTTGGAGTCAATTTTCGCTTGGGACATGGTTTGGCTGGTTCGGCAGGGTTCAGTCATTGCGATGAGCGCTTCCGATTATCGTACAGGATCCACTTTTCACCACAGGTAATGATTCGATTGAAAATCCCTTCATTATTGTGCCGGTTGAGTAATGCAACGCACAACGCTGTTTGTTGATTTAGTGTCTTCACGCAATTCACTCAATTCGTGAGGTACCCATCTTTCAAGCTTTTTCACCTTACCAATTTGCTTCAAGTGGATTAAAACAGTTTTATCACTAACACCGCAGCCTGCAGCTAACTCGGATGTGGTTTGCGATGGATCCGCTTCCACAATAGCCTTCAATTCTTCATTATCAACTTTGGTCTCCGGCCGTCCACGGGGCTTGTTCTGCAGGTCGAAATTTCCAGAACGAAAACGTTGGAACCAAAAACGCACTGTGTTTTCTTTTGCGGCACCGTCACCATACACATCATTAATCTTTCGAGCCGTTTCTGCAGCACTGGTGCCACGGTGGAACTCGTACTCGTAAATAACGCGATATTTCAAGTTTTTCATTTTGTAAACTGAGTGACGCAAAGAAAAAAACAATTGAGGAAAAAACAAATGAATTATAATTTTCAAAACACAAATACATGAGTAAATAGCTGTACAAATTTGGATTTGGAATTCCTAACCAAAGAGAAGATATTTGAGATCAAATTTGCCAGTACGGCAAAACGCCAATTTCATATGTAAGGACCTAATATTTCTAATTATAATGATAATATATATTTAACAATTTTTATTTTATTTTAAATGTGATATATTGTACCTAATTGTAGTTAAAAATCTAATCGAATGGTGCAAAAGTAGCACAGTGCCGTCGTAAATCTTGCATAATTATTATGACTGTTATTATTATTATCGATTCTAGGATTGATCGTTCGTAAAACATGCTGAGGAGAAAATTACGCAAATCGCGGTAATGTAAGTATTTATAAGTAGTAAAATAACTCAAACACAGCTCATAGACATGTAAATTTCGCAGTAACACAATTTAATATCTTGTGAAATAATACAATAACTGAGTTCGATTGCACTGGGCGTAAAAACTAAACACTTAAGGTTAGTTACGAACCTAGGATCGCCACTTATTATAATGTCCAATCTCAAAAGAATCTTAATGTAATATCTAGCTAGAATGGTAGATAATTGTACCCTTAATGTCTTATTAGAAAGGTACAAGAGAGTTATATATTTAAACCATTAACCAGAAAAATAACGTCAAGATGTAGTATAGATGTCTCGTAGGGACGAAGCAGTTTTTTATATAGAAAAGTAAGTATGGAAGTCTTTTTGGGTATTTGTAGGGCTTAAGACCTACGATACGACTAGCTTAAGTGATCACTCTACACATACTTAACATACTGAAAATATTCGGAAGAAAAATAATAATTTGATTACTAGATTTTTGACGTAGTGATTATATGTAAGATTGAGGTAGTGAATATAGTATATCTTTCTAAAACGTCATATGATAAATAATATTTATCAAATCACGTTTTATTATATTATATATTAATATTATATATATTTAAAAATAAAAGCTGTATGATATGTTATAACAGATATATTTTATTTTATAAATTTATAAAAAAACATACCTACACCTGTTACCACAAAACTATCAACATCTCAAAATCGATAATAAGTTTATCTTAAATGTTGTAAAGCCTTCATAAAAGAAGTACAAATTATTATATCCTTTGTCTTCTCTCGTATTTTATCTTTCTTACTTACTTAACATCACACCGTGTTCTTGTGACGATAGGCAGAGACTTACATATATAAACACGTAATAGTTGCGAATCTGCATCTTTATTTTAAAAACGATCGACATTCGTTTACTGCAAATCTTCTTTTCATCATCTTCTCTTGTTTTGTTGAAAATTCTCGTTCATTTTGTTTTATTCAAAAGTACTTTTAACTTCGGCGTGACGGCCTTCATCTTAAAACAGCTTTAAGAAGCCAATCAGCATTATTTTGAACGACGTATTTTATAAAAGTTTCAAAACTTTACGAGCGCCGTTTTTCTTTGACACGGATATAGACAATTATTTATAATTCACCCTGACAATAGCGAACAGATGACAGATGTCAGTTTGACAGGTTGTTTCTGTCTGTCGATGTCGGTCCCGTGACCATCCTGACATCCAAATTGATGGCTTTTGGATAGTTTGTTTACGCATACCATTACTAAATATGATTTGTATTTTCAAAATCCGTATCTTCCGGTCACACAACATTCAGTTTCAAGATAGTCTTGTTTATAATTTTTTATTCGTATACATATTTAAATATGCAATTTTACTAATAATGTTAGCCTCGCCGGGCTATTCAGATGCAGAGGCAAACATTTTTTTAAAATTGTGTAGAGGGCGTCTCAAAAGTCAACATAATCCTTTGGAGGATTGATAGGCCAACTCATGACTGACCAGAATACCAAAATATGACCTTAGTGTTCGTTTTATCCTTTTCCTTGCTTTGGTCAGTCTTGGGGGTCTACCATGTTCCGAGGCTTGGTTTCCGGTCTGTGTGACTTGTGAAGCAGGTACCTTAGATACTGGAGAGACCACGTGCACAGAACAGATTCGACAAGTGTGGTAAGAATAGCGAAGATGGAGATATCTGCAAATAGTACACATCCAGGAAGACCACCAAAACTATGGAGGGTCAGTCATATTCTGAGGCTTGGTTTTCCGGTCTGTGAGACTTTAAGCAGGCACCTTAGGTACTGGAGAGACCACGTGCACAGAACAGATTCGACAAGTGTAGTAAGAATAGCGAAGATCAAGATACCTGCAGATAGTAGACTTCCAGGAAGACCACCAAAACGATGGGGGAACAGCTGGTCGTCCGTATCCCAGGAACAGGAGCCGAGAAATAATATGACATAGTCCTAACACAAATAGAAGAAGAAGGCCTTAGTAAAAAAAAAAATAGTTTTCGAGATATTGGCACTTTTATGAATTTCGTGAAAATCACGCCTAAGATAAGTTTTTCGAGTGCCACAGCTACAAAATTACAAATTCTAAGATTTTTATTTGTCACTCGCAACCCTGAACAGCCCTACTGTTGATCACAGCCCAAAATAAAACTAATAGTGCCTTTGGGTAAAAAATATTTTTGTCAGATTTATAAGTCAATTTTTTTATTAGCTTTTATCGACTCTTCTTACTGTAAAAAAAAATTTACCACACTAACCTGGAAAGTTACTTTATAAATATCATTTAGGTACTAAAATTGCTACTTAAGAAAAACATATTATTAAAAACATATATTATTTCTATTTAAGTGCAAGAGAAGTTCATTTTGAAATAATATAATATAGTCAGGCAACTAGAGTGAGAACAGAAAGACATTAGTATAAACGGCGAGTATTTCAACCATTTACGTTTAGCAGATAATTTTCATTTTTTTTAAAGCATCCAGATAACTTCCAGAACAGAAAGCAAGAACTAAAAGATGTAGGCCAGAGAGGTCATATATACACGGCAGAATATCCCAGAAAACTATGCACAGAAAAAGAACTAAAAGATTTCAGTGGCCGAACAGAATTAAAAATAAACGTCTCTAAAACTAAAGAAATGATGATCTGTTTTGCTGACTCGATGGTTATTAAAATAAATGATACCCAGCTTAAACAAATCGATAATTATGTTTATTTAAGATAATAAATTTCCATCCTACGAAGCATATCCGAGAAAACTGTTCGTCGGGCCGGATATTTGGACAACTAAACATGATTTTCAAAAGCGAAAAGAAAAATAAAAATTGATACACTTACTTACTTCCAGTGCCCATGTAGAGACTTTCAACAAAAGTATATCCAAAATCTGGTGATGCATTCATAGATATATTGGGCATGACATGAAAAGAAAGAAAAAGAAAAGCGTGGGAATGGATAATAGAATTCAAAGACAGGAATAGTAGATATAATTGAATTTACCTACCAAGAAAACGAAATGGAAAAGTAGGTACACGCCAAAACGCTTAACAGATATTCGATAGACTCTTCTATAACACGCTGGACTGATAAAACCAGTAAACGCTGCAGAAATACTAAAAAAAAGGCTTGGATACTTGGGAAGGCCTCCATACACCAATGAATAGAAAAGTGCGGATAGTTATGAATGATGATAAGAATGAAAATCCGAGCAATGACAGGGCGCAATCCTATATGGAGCAGAAAAAGAAGAAGAAGAAGATAAGAAAAATACATAAGTAAATTCAGTCCAGAAGACGCATGCTGATGTGCTTCTGACATATAGCGAGAAGAGAAGGACTGAAAAAAAATCAAATAACAATTATGAGATTGCATTCAAGGAAGAATAGAGAAGGATTATTAAGGCAAAACAAGAAAGGAGCATACCGTCCCGTATCACCGTGCTTAAAATAGTCAACAAACTGTAAAGAGAGATAAACGGTAAAATAATCCACTGGAAAAACAATAAAGCTATTCAATATAAATGAATTATACAACATATAAAAACAGCCAACAATGATTTTAAATTATAAATAAAATAAAAAACACTTCCGCGGTAAGTTTGTTTTATTGAGTAAAATGATTACTGTGTCATACAAAAACTATAAAATTGCCGAGTGATAAATGCACTATGATTTTTTATAGTTTTGTCGTTATTAGGTACTGTAAAATTTAAATAAAAAATGCTATTAAATTGGAAGTATTTCAACATTGAAATTCATATTAGTTTTTTGAACTTCACATATTGATTATTTATAAATTTTACCACATTCTTTTTTAAATTACGGAAAATTCAGAAGTCCATGAGTCAATCTGAACCCCTTTGTTTTAATTTTATCAGATATTAATAAGTAACAGCTTAAAATAAGAATTACAGTTTCCCCCACAAATTGCAGATTGTTAATTGTTGAGTACAAATTGTAAACTTATTTGCAGGCAGAACTAATATTTCCAAGCTTTTAAGTATCATCTATAATGCAATAAGTAAAAATGCATTAACCTTCTATCGGCTATTGACTTGACTTCTTAACTGCAGAAATGTCATCATACATCCTTTATTACACTCATAATTGGATACATCATAAACGTGAGATGCACATGTTATTGTAAATTGCAATGTAGTAAAATACCTCAAACGATAGTTAATGTCTTTATTAGGTAATATTAAAATATTAGTAGTACTATTATATATTTATTAGTGCATAATAAGCGTTAATTTGTTACTGAGCGAATGCCTTTGATTATGCGGAGGAGGCGAAGGTGGTGTTAACGATATGTTTAAACTGCCTTATGTTTGTTTTAATTAAAGTAATTAACAATATTGAGCTTAAATGAACAACCCTCGTGAAATGCTACAGGCTAAACGCTTAATGCAAATTTTTAAAAAAAGCTTGTAAATTGTGTCGTTAAGTTTGGATACTTAGGTTAAAAAATTATGAATATTGTTTGTTTAAATATGTGAAATTTATTTGAAGAATAATAAAAATATTTTTTTTCAATTGATTCAGCAACATTGTTAATTGACATTTAAAAAAAATTGTTTTTATTATTTGTATATATCTACTTCTTTTATTTGATTAATTACACCAACATGTTTCAGAAAAACCTTTCCATCGTCAGGGTGTTGTATAACTAGTATATTATATTGTATATTAGTTATACAACACCCTGACGATGGAAAGGTTTTTCTGGAACATGTTGGTGTAATTAATCAAATAAAAGAAGTAGATATAACAAATAATCCAATCAATATTTTTTTAATAATAATTTGTTTAAAGGATAATTTTCAATTTTTACTTATGAAAATGTGAGTCACACAAAACGAAATTTGTCACATAGATATTCTTGATTCCCTCTTGATCGAACATAGAAACAATGCGTTAAGCAAAAAAAAGTATTCTAATTTTACAATATACTGATACCTATAATATTTCATGAAGATATTATAATTTTTAATAATTTTAATTAACGCCAACAAAACCTATACATGATGGAATACACCAAAAACTATTTTCCTTAGAAAAATAAGAAAAATTAAGTAGACTTTATGACGTCAAGAGTAGCAATAAATATTATTATAAAAACGAAAAGGGCTTTCTCTTCACCAGTGCATTAAAGCAAGGTGTTTGCTGGTTTACGGTCTTTGAATTGAGGTTTCTGTTTCAATTTGAGTGCTTAGATAAAATGTTTTGTGCAATGAACAAAGAAAAAATATGTGTATTAATGCGGTGACTTGCGTAACGCTTTTGTTGACTTACTTTGTACGCAGCATTGCAATTTGTGTTAACTTTCACTTTTATAATACCCATGTGTTGCAATTCTTTTAACTACACAATATGACACGGCATAATCCATCAATCAATCTATTTACAATTGAAAGTCTACCTGCCTCTATACAATCCTGCACACTGACGGTTGCAACCAAATTTTGAAAAGTTACTCTTTAGGACCTGAAAAAACAAAGAAAACCCCCAGTCAGAGTCTTTACGATACTTACCCAATATTTTGTTATAACCTAACCTAACTTACCCTAACCTAACCTAATCTAACCTAACCTAACCTAATCTAGCTACCCAATCTTTTGATTTAAAAATAATATACAAAGTAAAATGCTAAGCAATCGGTTTCTAGCAATAAATGTAAATTCAAAAAGTCAGAAATAAATTAAATAAAAAGAGAATGGACGTTTTGTCTTCAGTGTTGTAACACCTTGACTATACTTCGAATTATATGTCACAGTCAGTACGATATGAAGACACAATATATTTATATCATGCAGTGAAAAGCATCTATTTTTTTAAATTACATTACATTATTTTGAAGATATAATGTACTTGAGTATGCCTATACTATGTGGAATCTTTGATGTAATACATGGCCATGAGCACTGGATCCTGACCGAAAGAACCCGCTCAAGACTACAGGCCGCCGAGATGGGATTTCTACGAGGAATAATAGGAGTTACCAGAAGGAACAGAATCAAGAATACGCAAATAAGAGAATGTCTCGAAGTGGAACCCTTATTGACATTTATCGAGAAATCGAAGCTATGGTGGCTGGGATATATCTTGCGGATGCCAGCAGATTGCCAGACTGCCAAAGCGGATATTCCAGGTAAGACCAGAAGGCAGACGACCAAGAGGTCGTCCTAGGAGGAGCTGGCGGAAACAGTTGGAGGACTGCTGCGAAGCGAGGTTGCAACTAAATTGGGCTGACGTGGAGAGCGGAGCCCAAGATAGAAAGAATTGGAACCTCCTATGCGGTGCAGGGACCCCGACCCAATAGGATAAGGGGTAGAAAAAGAAGAAGATATTCATTCACTAGACCAAGTACAGAAAAAATCCTCAAATATATTAAAGATTTCATATAGGATACGCAAAGTACGATTTCAGATCTTATGTTTATCATAGAGTATTTAATGAATGGAAACATAGATAGTCATGAATTTCTAACCAAAACACTATTGAACACATCTATCTATTCGTAAGACTAGATATGTGATTTTTCTTTTGTTCCAATATTTGCAAAACGAAATTTTTAAAAACGCTCCAATCAATAGGACAATAAATTAATTTGAATTATTATGATACAATTATGGTATTTTTTTTAATCGCGGACAAACTTAATAAAATAAACTAATATCAAACGTACAGTGAAAACAAAGCATTACTTTTTTATATTTCTGAATCTTGCAATATTAGTAAATCTGTAAATATATTTGTTTTATAATTCAATATATAATTATTATAATTCACTCTCTCCCTCCCTCCCACACTCACACACTTCCTCCCTCCCTCCCTCCCTGTCTACCCACTGTTACATGAACAGTTCATCGAAAAATTTATTCAAAAAAAGTGCATGAAAACAAATATTTAAAAAAAATCATATTCATAAATTCGCAAAATTTAAATAGTAATAGTGTAACAAATTGGAGTAGCATTCAAAGATTTTAATTGTGGAGTATAAAAGCAAATGCAGCAATATCAAAAAAGCAGTCAATAAGGCAGTCATCGAGGATTACTAATTTATTATTTACTGAATTCAATATTTTATAGGAAACATGATTTTGGAAGGGATATAACATAAATCTAGAATTCAGTAAATTTTAAATTAGTAATCCTCGGCGACTTCATTCAAAAAAATTAATTTTATTTTTTGGATATTACTGTTAACAATTATAGTTAGTGTGTATGTAGTGCCAAATCGAAAAACAGTACAACTAACTTTATAGACAATATATATTTTAAAATAAATTCATTGGTACCATAACCCTCTTTGTTTCAGTTATTGTCCCATTCATTATTTCCCCCAAACCTTTAGTACTCTTAGGGTGTTGTTTGTTGACTAACCACTAGAACCCTGCTTACTGCCTCCCAAATAGTTTCCATACACCCTGTGCAATGCAGGTGGTTTAGATAATAGAGATGCATTAATTGATTTGCATTTGTTTACTACATAATGGCCGACATGCCCAACGATTCACGTGCTAGATTTCTGCAATACGTATAATTTAACTGTTTGAAATTATAAAACTCGGTGGTGTGTGAAACAGATATTCTCAACAACGAAAACCTATTGTTAATACTGAAACAAATACAGTTGCGCTTTGGTAAACATCAATTATTCATAAAAATAAATGACCCGTAATTCGTGCGGTATTCGAAACAAAACTTACGGAAATGCTTCTTCTTCTTCCTTTCATCCTGTCATTATTGACAGTGATGTACAAGATACCCTATATAAAGTATCTGGAATACAAAATGCAAGATACAATCAAGTATTTCAAATACCAGATACTAGAGCGTGCCGAAGACACTTGTAATTGGGATAATGGGCATAGTCTTCACTATAATGTTTGTTATCAGAGTATCATGTACCTATTATCCTGTTAGTGTCTCTAATAAATATAATAAAAAATAAAAAATTGACAATATAAAATATTATGTTTTTAAGGTTTTAATTGAGACTTAAGTAAAACCAGTTCTTAAACATTTTGTCGCTCTTTTTTCTTCGATGAGGTCTCATTATAGGTACATCATTGGAAAAAAGTATCTTAGCAATCTTAGTATTTACAAAATACTAAGACACCAAAAGAATGTATCTAAATACAAGATACGAGATGAATATTCAAAAAAAGTATTTCAGATACAAGATGAAAATACGTATTTTGTATCTTGTATCTGTGTTTCAAATACTTGAATCTTAGATAAGTCACTTCTCTGATTATTGACATATAGTGGACTCAATTAAACGAGATTAGAGATCTTATGGAGTGGTCTAAACCTAGAATTAATCCGTAAAGTAGAGGCTTTAGAGATGTGACTATACATGCATACTGAAAGTTTCCGGGTGGACAGAGTTACGAATGTTGAAGTCCTCTGGCGTACGTAAACAAAAATCAAGAAGTGTTGCGAACCATCGAGATAAGAAAGCTGGAGTATCTCGTACAAATTATGACAGGACAAAAGTATAGTCTTATCGAATTCATCGTCAAAGGGAAAGTAACTGCAAAAAGAAGTGTCGGAATACGCCGCATCTCATGGCTGCGTAACTTGAACTATAAGCTAGCTATTGAGTTAGTGTGGGCACAGTGCGTAGTAAGCGCATTGTTTCATTGTGTTAAGTTTACGGATACGCCTCTCTTGTATCTGTAAACTTAACACAACGAAACAATGCGCGTACTACGCACTGTACCCACACTAACTCAATTGCAAGCTTATATGAAAAGATCTATACCAGTGTAACTCGACTAATCGTACTAAGCCGTAATTGCCGATCTTCGAAAGGAGATGGCACTATAAGAAGAGAGAAGAAGATGCATTACTTTTTTTACCGGTAACCCGGTTTACCAGTAAAAATGGCTATATTCCTCAACTAAATTACCGGTTAATTAATTGAAACTTTAATTGTATGTTTGAACAGTGATTGACTTTATTTGCAACGGCTAAAATCCGAGAGCTCGTTTCATTGTTTATTTATTTACCCTGAAATTCTTAAAATCATTTTCATGGCATTGACAACATTCCTGATTACTGGTTACTCGCAAAGGTGAAAATAAAACACTAGGTAAAAGTGAGAAGTCATAAAATATTTCAAAAACATTTTTAATTACAAAACTTTACTGGAATACCTACTGCCTACCGAAAATATTCATGGACAGCTGGAGTATGTGAATACCACATACATATTACCATATAAAATGGTTTTTTTACTGGAAAAAATTAAAAGTCACGACACTCGAGGGCAAATTGAAAAGATTCAAGTGGCTCTGTTTAAAAATAATCTTTTATCCTTTGTTCTTAACACACTATTTTCGTATGACATACCCCACAATTTATATATAATTATGTCCGAAAAAAGGCAACACACATAAATTTAAGTAAACACAATATTTTTCTTTAATAGAACACACGTTATAAGATTATTATGAGACAGTAATCGTATTTCGTACAATAAGACTTAGGCTATTGGTAGAAATTCGTCATTTTAGTATCAATGACCATCGAATTTAAGATCATTGATTAATGATTCTTAATTTGTGGAGCATTTTAAAAAATAAAATATTATCAACAGATTGGACCTGACATTAATAAAGTAAAGATAGTTCTAATAATGTGTGCTGTTGAATATCATTTGTTTTCAAAATGTATAACAAAAGAATTCATGGCATGATTGTCAATTTTTAAATATGATTTAAAAAATTCATTATTTTATTTGTTTTCTTTCTAAACATCCTACATCCTTAGACAAGTTTAAAACTAATTTTGGATTAATAGTGTTTAGGACCCTGCGCTTAACAATGACACCCCTCCACCGCTCTCTGAGATATAAATGTGCATTTTGTTGAATTGTAATCGCTTTAAAATTTGCACAGTTACTCTTTAGGACTCTGTAAAAATGTAGAAACCTTGCCTCACCTCCGTCTGCCATATCTCTAGGCCACTTCACCCAATAGAAATGTTTATTATATTGTTATTTATCCTATATTAAATTACAACAAAATTTGAATATCAGGAATCACAGGGTAATGATCGCTAGTAAATATTTATATACAATTATTTTGTTTTTATTTTATTATTTAATTTAATTATACGGTACGAAAGTCCAAATTACGTGTATGTATTTTTACGTAGAAAACATATTTCTTATATCATTTTAATCAGTATTTTTTATAAATTTTAAATTTCAAACATAACTAAATTTGAATCAATATAACGTCGCTGTATATATAATTAATTCTATGTGACGTTTGAGTACATTCTGAGATAAACGAATAAAACTGTTTTAAAAAATAATTGCACGGACTAAATTTATAAAAAATATTTTAAATAATTAGTAGGCAGACTTTCCAGATTAACGGCAATGTTTTTTTTTGTATACCTCCATTATTTATATGAAAAATTGATTCGTTCATCTCAGAATGTACTAAACGGCACATAGAATTTATTATATTTACAGCGACGATAAGAACCTCTATATTTATTGGTCGTTTATTTTTTCTATTAAAAATAATACATTTAAATATATAAAACAAAGCTTTCAAACCAAGTGTGTATACGGTGTTTGTATTTTCAAGTGAATTAATTTCCCTGTTCCATTTTACAATGTAATCAAATAATTAATGACACTAAAATCATTCTCGGGCGACAGGACATGTGTAGGAAAAAAAATAAATGCATGCCAGTTCAAATATACAAAAAATTAAATCTCCCATTATGTCAAGAAATAATCATTTTCCTATCATTTTCATGTCAACGTCACTGACTCTAATAATTCATACAAAATGTTGCCGAGGTTATACAATTTATTGCGCGGTATGAAATAAATATTTATGATAATAGGAAAATCGGGCTGAATTGAATGAAAAAAATGGTGGTCACCCTGAACAAGGGCAAGGCTCGAATACCCGAACAATTTTTTATTATTTTTTATTTTATTTTTATTTTATTTTTATTTTATTTTTATTTTATTTTTATTTTTATTTTATTTTATTTTTATTTTTATTTTATTTTTATTTTATTTTTATTTTATTTTTATTTTTATTTTATTTTTATTTTATTTTTATTTTATTTTTATTTTATTTTTATTTTATTTAATACAGATGCGAACACGGAATACGTGTCGCATCAATATTCTTACTATGCTCAAACTAAGCCAAAGGCCAGTGCTATGAAAATAGGACTAACTTTCTGGTGTCCTGGAATGAGGCTCGAACCACTGATCACTAGGCGAGCGTCATGACCACTACACCAACAAGCTACTAAAATTGATCAATATACCAATAGACACATAATATATGTACAATATACTAATTGAGTCTCTTTTTCTCTTGTTTGAAATTATTTCCATTTTTATTTTTTTTGTCATGCCTAAATTTTTCTGCTAATAATAAAGTCTCTCTTTGTTTTGTCTAAATTTTTATTTATTCTTGTTATATTATTCTTCACATGCCTAAGTTTATTTCATAACATATTTATGATTACTAACATATTTCTAAAAGTAGAGACCTATAATTGGCTACCTATATTATATTAATGTTTTCTACGCTTCTTTGTTGTGCTGTTGGTCTTCCGTGAATATTAATTAAATAAATAAAATATATCGATTACCGTGTGTCTTTAACTATAATTGATTGGAATAAGTAAATTACAATATACTAATTTTAATGTACTTTATAATACATACAGTACAAGGTAGGTACCATTAATCAAAAATATTTAAAATACTTAATTATTAAAGAATGGTGCTCCGATTAAATTCGTGTCCAGTGAATTTGTGTAGTAAAAGCTTTGACTGTTTCTAGTGTTTCGTAAGTCTTTCAAAGTCACGATCCGGTGACAGTACTATAATTTACGTTGTTAACTAATGTTAATATGGATCTCATCTAATATATAAAAATCAATGTTTGTTCATTTATACTTTATGCCCTGCCATACCGTTTGTCAGATCTGAAAAATATTTTGCATATTTTTTAAGACCCAGCGGGCAACACAGGCGACATTTCCCCCCTCCCCCTTAACCCCTTCTCCTCTCTCTGATATATATTTTCCATGCAAATCTGTACCATTCGACCGGTCTGAACTAAATTTGGCATACTTATGCATAAGGATTAACGTAAGGAGGTTAACATAGGCGATATTTCCCCCCTCCCCCACCCCCTGATATATTTTTCATGCAAATCTGTACTGTTTGACCGATCTGACTCAAATTTGGCATACTTATTCTTTAGGATCCGGTGGACAATAGAGATCACATTTCCCCCTGGAGATCCTATCTATCCCGACTCAGATGCAATGGAAACATTGTTTTTTAGAGCCTTTGCAAACAATAGAATCTTTGTTTCCCCCCACAAACTTATTTTTACTCCATTTCTTTTAACTCGTAGCATCTGCTTGCTTGCTTGTCTGCCGGAAAAACTTTGGATCGATTTTTAACCCTTTTCCCGTGATCCCATCGAGTTGAAACTTTGCAGACAGACTCGTTGCAATGATAAAAATGATCGAACAAATTTTCGTTTAAATTTTTTTAATAATTACAGTATAATTTTGGATTTTTCGAAATTTTAAATGTTTTTTTACAAATTGGAATCAATACAAATGAGTAACGACCCCGACGCGTCCAGTAGGTACGAAACCTGATTCAATGAGAAAGAGAATATAATAAAAACTTGGTTTTCATGGATTAGTTTTTAACTCAATCCTTAACCTGTGCAACGCCGGGTACGAACAGCTAGTTAATTATAAAAAATAAAAATATATTATATTTACTGATATTCGGCAATAATCCAGTGGGATTATTGCCGAATATCCGGATTATTAGTTACACGAGGCAAGTGCACTCTGCTTAATTTAACTAACCTGTGCCCAATTCATTCAAAAGCCGCCCGCTGGATGAATTGAGATTAACTTCAAAATACCATCCTTTTGATTACGTCGGATCTGCGATGATTTCATTCCACCGCCGACCGCGTACGGCCGTGCATTGTAAATACTGCCCACAATGGGAGCAGATGCACCAGACAGATTATTGATTACCGAGTTACATACAAAACGAAGATAAGCTTCACAGTTTCATACAATGACAATTTCCTGTAATCTGACGTTTTCAATTTGTTTGCGAACGCGAGTCCTTGACAAAAATCGTTTTTGAGAATAAAAAAGCGACGTCGATTTAGCGAACGCCACATTAAAGGGTGTTTTATAATCCAGGAAGATATCCAATGAGGGAGTCTGTGGAAAATTATATAAATGAGGCTCTGAATGCGATGTATGAATAGGAAACTGTCACACGAAGCAATACTAGCAGTACATATTGAAGTTCTTGTACGATACGGTATAATTTTTATATGATAGGTGAAAAATGAACAAATAAGGATTGATGATCATTAAATAGTGTATTTTTAGGCGTATTATAGTGTGTATGTTAAATTATTTGAAACAATAACATATAAACATTAAAAAGAATATTGTTAAATATTCAATTTTAAAATGTAGAAGTATCATTACCAGCCGCGAAATTTACGTCCATTCGAATATGTGAAAAAGATTGATTTAGAACATATTGTAACGAGCTGTTTGTTGACATTTGATAGCCGAAGCAAGCGCAGGTGCATGCCATAGAGAAGTGGCGCATGCGCAGAACGGCGGGCCGGGATGCCCAGTCGTTGAAATAAGCGATTTAAATAAATAGCGAAGATTTTGGAAGGATTATTACCCGAGTAGCGAAACAAAAGCGGAACGGTTCTTTCGTGTTTGAATAGAAAAATAAGATGTAGTATTGCGTTGCGAGCGATTATAAAATGTCAGAGATAATGTACAAGCGATAATAAAGATTTATTTTACGAGTTGTGCCATTTCATTTTTCGAGCGAGCCACGCCACGTAACAATATATACAACTTTCAAACAATTTATGTGTGGATGTTCTTACTGTAGAATCGGTAAACGTTGCACTGTGTAAAGGGATTAAGCCAGCTTATACAGATCACAAGCTCTGTGCAATCCCATGAAGGTTTCCATTCACGCCTCCCTAACGTCTATATAAATAGCTTCGTCTCTGTGCGACTTCTATAATTTATCTTAATAAATAATTAATTGATTAGGTACTGACAAAATGAGCCGGAGTTACTGGTGTAATGGTGACTGTAACGGAAATATTGAGAGAGGAGATGAAAGAGATCAAACACCACTAACTCCGGCTTACTTTGTTTGTACCTCATCGATGAATTACTTGTATTTCCACGTAATCCATGTAATTTTTACTACATTTGAATGTAGCCAGTTTAAAACTTCACCTGTCGATGAGAGATTCTGATACTCTAGAAACTTGAGTAGTATTAAAGTGTAATTAAACTCAGATAGATTAACATAATTTGTGTTTCGTTCAATTAAATGATTATCATGAATATCTTTGCATGGTTATCACTAAATCCATCAATAATATAAAATTAGGAGTGAATGTAATGCTAGCTGTAGGATAAAAAAAAGCTCGCCTAGATGATTTGGTCAAGCGTAACACATGAGCGAGGAGAGAAATGTAGAGAAAGGATATGAGGCGAGTGTTAAAGGTGGCAGGAACAGAGGGTGTTCGCAAAAGGCATGATCACATAAACCAAATATTGGAGGATGGACTCGTTAAGAGCTTCAAGAGCCGAAGAGCGTTGAAGCGTAAACATTGTATGGATACAGCAATATCTGTGTAATATACTCAGATAAAACTAAAAAAATACATGTTTTGTGATAACTTGTCTAGAATGTGAGGAAATCGAGCACCTTATTCTCTTCCTTTTTATCGAAATCTTTTTCTCTGGCAAGATTTATGTAACCAGTAACTCCATTCAATATTTGTGTGTATGATAATGAAACTAAATTAACTGATAGTCTCACCTTGAAAGTGTATGAAATCTAGATAGAATACCTACAAATTTCAAATAGAAAAATTAAAGTACCCCTTTAAAAAAATATCACATTTCAAATAGGTACATATCAATTACATTTTCACGTGAAATTTTATGTGTTTGAGACAGTAAAAAATTGCAGTAAAAATTGTTGGAATTATAACTTTAGATAATTAAAGTGTGACAAGGGTCACCCCACCAAATTACACGGACTTGACATTTATATATTAAGTTTTAGGTTTTAGCGAATTAAGTCAATTTAAAAAAATGGTTTTCTATTCATGAATTTTCAGGTCCATAATCCTGCAATTAGTATGTACCGTGATATTTCACGGGTGTACGGCTAGTAATAATTATTAATGATAACCGTATGTGATACACCGCAGAGTAGCTTCCAGTACACATTAATATAATGACAATTTCCTGTAATCCAAGTTTATAATTTGTTTGCGAGTCCTTGACAAAAATCACTTTTGGGAGTAAACAAGCGATGTCGATTTAGAGAGCCCTTAAAACAAATAATAACAGTGACGTAATCATAGTTTTCATTGTTTCAGGTAAAAATGACGGAGGCCGCAAACACCAACGGTGCCAAACCAGAAAAGGCGGAAAAAAACAATGGAACCAACCCGCCGAAGAACCCGGAAAAAGGTGACCAAAACAAGGCGCGATCCTTCAGCGAGTCGCTGCGCTGGCAGTACAAGAACATCATGGAGAAGCTGAGCATCATGAGGGCGAACATCACGGTGGAGCCCATGCTGGCCTGCTACATCATGCCGAGTGTTTTGGCATCTCTGGCCACACAGAATCTCAATCTAGAAAAGGCTTGCAGGGTAAATTTGAAGTTCGACACGCATATTTGTGACGCGTTGTCAGCGAGAGACACGGCCAACTACACGGCTGAAGAGAGCGAGGTTCAACAGCTGGTAGCGCAGATGCAAGGGTGGAAAACAATCCTTCAATCGGCCTTACCGTGCATGCTGATTTTGTTCTTCGGGGCTTGGAGCGACAGGGTTGGACGTAGAAAACCTTGCATGCTTCTTCCTATAGTCGGGGAGTTCCTGACGAGTGTTGGACTCATCGTCAATACGTACTTCTTCCACGAACTTCCGATGGAAGTGGCTGGGGTTACCGAAGCTCTGTTCCCCGGTATAACAGGAGGGTGGTTCACCATGTTTATGGGCATATTCAGTTACGTGGCCGATGTGACAACCGAGGAGACCCGTACTCTGAGGATAGGCATAGTGAATCTGTTCTGTTCTCTCGGTGTTCCTGTGGGGATGGCTCTCAGTGGGGTGTTGCTAAGGGAAATAGGATTCTACGGAGTGTTCAGTATATCGGCCACCCTGTACCTCGTCAGTTTTTGCTACGGATATTTCCTGATAGAAGAACCAGTGAAGCTTACATCATCGAAGGTAAGCTAAGTCTAAGAATAATAAGATATAATATAATATATAACTGAAACATTATCTTGACTTTGGAGTACTTTAGTTCTAAAATAATTTAATAAAATTGCACATTTTGATCAGGCCTCAAATAAGTTATTTTGAATCTCAATACAATAAGTCTATGTATTTAATGATAGCATTGAATGCATCAAGCAGCGGATCGCCTTCATTTAGGTATTCCAAGATATACTTGCATTGTAAATGGAGCGATCTGTAATGCAAAAAAAAATACCTGCATAATTTAACACGAAATTGGATAATCTAGTAAATATTTTTTTGCTGATCAATAGCTGTGTATATAGGCCCCACAGACTACAGATTCGAAATCGCCCGATCAAAAAGTTTGATGGGCTGCCCGATTTCAACTAAAAAGTTTGCCAAATATCAGCTAACTCATAATCTAATCTAATCAGTATGGCGTACTGTGCGAGTGAGCAGGCTCGCCGACTGTTCAATCGACAAGCTCTCAGTTTTTTTTTTTGACATTGCTGGTACAATTAATTCAACAAGATCATTGAAAGTGTTAAAGCTCATTGTATAAAAAACAAAAAACTATTTCAGAATTTACTGTAGTTTAGAAAGGAGCGTGCAATTTTTTTCTTGCAATAATCTATCAATGTACCTAGCATGACGCTCGCTTAGTGATCTGGTGGTTTAAGCCCCATTCCAGGACACCAGCAAGTTAGTCGTATTTCCATAGCACAGGCTTTTATCTTAATTTGAGAATAATAAGAATATTGACACAACACGTATTCCGTGTACGCATCTCTATCTAAAAAAAAATGTATGTGGGATGCATCCAATAATCTGGTCTCTTCTTCGTCATTCTTCTCCGTTATACAATAAGACCAAAAATAGCAGTCCTCCGTAACATTTCTTTGTCTCCACAATTGCAGCTTACCGATTGGCAAACTACCTGTGCAACAATTGGCCGAATATCGGACAGTATGCGCATCCACCACCAATCAAACAGTTTAATTTGCACAGTGAGCGAGGATTCGGCCCGATCTGAGAGAACTATCGTCCGATCATTTAATCTGTAGTCTACGGAGGCAAGCTTTGATTACAGATTATGAATGTAAATGTATTATTGATTTTTTTCAACATTAATTGTATACAGGGTTATTTGGAATACATTAATAACCTCGAAGGACTATATTCCTGCCTTGATTGTGAGTCGAAAATGTTCAAGCAGTCATGACCTAATTAATATCAATCGTTATGGAGTTACGCAATATCTAAGTTTGGATTTTTTTCACTTATTTTTTACAAAACGTTTAACTATCATTACAGTAACTTATATCGATTACGAAAAAAATCATTTGTTTCCATACAAGTTAAATAAAATTATAAAAACCCTGCAGAAATTCCTATCGGAATTGGAAGGTTTCTATTATTTTATTCGACTTGTAATAAAGTGAATGAATTTTTCATAATTGATTTAAGTTACTGTAATGATAGTCCAACGTTTTACAAAAAATAAGCCAGAAATATTGGAAAAAAAATGTCGCATATCTCCTTAAGTATTGATATTAGGTCATGGTTGCTTGAACATTCTCGACTCATAATTAAAGCAGGAATACAGTCCTGCGAGGTGATTAATGTTTTCCAAATGAGCCTGTATAAGCTTGTAATTAACCAATTCCCCAGGAACAACTGACCCAAGTGACAACCACCTGGTCGGAGACTATTAAGAGTTTCTTCGACGTGAATCATGTGAAGGAGACGTTCACGGTGGCTTTCAAGAAGGGACCGGGAGCCCGCCGGCTCAGGGTCACCATGCTCATGATTGTCGTCTGTGTCGTGATCGGACCTCTTCACGGTAAGCACCTTTTTATTATAATTAGTCATTGTATTAACAAAGCGAAATTCAACTCCCGATGAGCTGGTTAACGTAAGATATGTTAATATAACGTATTATTCATTTTGAATCATCTTTGGTCTCACTGCACGCTATCTAAAATAAGCACGTTATGGAAAGTCTGTATCAAGGCTAAAAAAGCGCGCAGACAATTACGATAACTTATAAAACAATCCATGAAAAAGTTTATCTTCAATAATGGAACACATTTAGGAAAAACATTGAAAAACGTTAAATTTTATCAAGAGATATAACATTTTTCGTCGTCAATATACACATACACCCTCATTGTGTTAAAATGATTAGAATATTAAAAAAGTAACCCATAAAAACCAAGTTTTTATTACACTCCCTCTCTTTGTAAAATATAACAACAATTAAAGACGAATTAAAACATATAACATAGCACTAAACTTACAGTAATTTAATATATTTCTAAAATGTCAGATGTTTTGAGCTCTGATAAGAAGACACTTCATGCTTTGAAGATTAAATTCTAAAAACATTTCAATTTAGATTTTAGAAATTCGTAGTGAAGTACCTATTATATATACCGACGGAGTAATTCAAATTTAGAAAATATTCCGCAACGTTATCGGGTCGCCGTTGCTAGTAATCAAACTTTGGTAATGATTCCAATTTGAAAAAAACATTAAAATTTCTAAAAATCCGAAATTATACTATAATTATTAATTTTTTTAACGAAAATTTGATAGATCTTCTTGATCGTCGGCACGAGTCTGCTTGCAAAGTTTCAGCTCGATTGGATCACGGGAAAGGGGTTTAAAATGGATTCAAAGTTTTTTCGTCAGATAAGCAGACAAGACGACAAGTAGACAAGCAGACGCCACGAGTTAAGAGAAAGGGAGTAAAAATATGAAATCACAAAAAAGTTTTTTGTACGTCCGTTATGCACACAAAACGTTACACTTTGTTATTAAGTATTTAATTTTCAGCTTTGTGACATGCTCTAAAATGAAATACATGGGAATTAATGTCCTCATTTACTTTTGAATTCCATATAATTATCGGCGCGCAGTTGCAGTAGAAATGTTATAGAATATTAAGCTGATACCATCAATGAATTTTCTGTAAGAAAAAAAAACTTTTAACTAAGGCTTATTCATGTATATACATTCATGTTATACAGCAGTATCGACGTTGAATATCTATGGTATAAAATTACCTATTACTAGAAGAAAGCTAGGAGCTAGTTTTTGTTTTGGATGTGGTCTCAATCCTAGGATTGGTCTGCACGAATCACTCGGTCTCTCCACTCCTCTCTCTCACTTGCCAGCCTCTTCATTTCTTGATAGGTGCTACAGCGCACATCTCCGATAACCTGGTCTATGGAGCTTGATCTTGGGCGGCCTCTACGATTATTATAGGAGCTAGTAAATGCAAAGAAGTGGCCGCTTCGGGGCTACTGATGGCTGCTGCGCTACTACGGCTAGAGTTTCCGTGTCGATTTTTTTGCAATATAGTACAATGGCTCCCTTGCAGCCAATATTGGCTTCTGTGCGGCCACAGACGAAAACATAATAAATTATTCAAAAGAGATGTGGTCTACCACAGTAAGATTGTAATAACCAACAAGACAATCTCAAATAACTGGAATACAAAAAAAAAATAACTCTATATTCCTTTTTAAATCATATTCAATAAATTATATCTATCCTCTACTTTTTAATAATGCACTTGGTGTCTTGGCTAATATCGTACGTGATTCAAAAAATCTATTAATTTTGCGAAACCGTATATATGTGGGAGTATCCAACCAGATTATACCGTTGGTAGATAAATTTGTTGCAAAACAAATACGTATATATTTTGCATAAAATAATTATTCATTTTTTAATAATATAATATGCAAATCAATCATATACTGGAAAAATACTCTTGAGATTTCTAAACCACTAAAACATGATCTGAAGTATCATTGAACTGAAATTCTCTGCAGCATAATATTGAATTGTATATTTAAATTTAATTTAAAAATAACAATTTGTCACTATGTAAAAAATATATTTCACTGTAATAAAATAGCGTGATACTTAGTAGCAAATTCGAAAGGAGCACAAAAAATTCTTCTGCAACTTTCGCGATGAGTATGACGTAACAAATGTTACGTAAAAATAATAAATGTGTCTATATATTATTTAAAAATCAATGTCTGCTTGGCAGTCTTTTCTTTATACAATCTTATACTTGATGATATCCAGATTTTGCATAATTTTTCTTTGGGCCCCTGCGCAAAACATAGGCAGCATCTCTCTATTAGCTTAGCTGGATATAAATGAAGACCCCATGGCAAGAAGTTGTTAACTAACATTTTTGTCAATAATGAGTTAATAAGCCCTCTTAACTAAATACTGTACGCTCTTTCCATTGGAAATAAGTTCAGAACTTAAAAATAATTAGAACATGTCCAAATCATAGGGATGAATATGTTAACTACACTTTTTTATACAAATCAAATCAGTTACTAATGGGAAGAACATGTTATCTTCAATAGTAACATGTTCATGGCATCATTTTGAAATTAACACGCCTTTTAATTTGATTGGAATATTTGTGGTTAATATAAATTTTACTCTGGCAGTACTGTCATATACTTGTTTTTATTTGAAGACTATTATAATATGTATTTATATATTATTTTTCAATAATTTTAAATAGTACATACCATGTTTTGTATTATTAATTAACATGCCAGGTATTTTGTAATTTTGCATCACGGATGGTAAAGATGGATAGCATTTGAAGGGTTGTTTGATGTTCGTGTTTTACCAATTTTAAAAAGGTGTGTTATTCTATTAAAAATAACGAGTTCCAGAGGCGAAAAAATGGCTTTTAAGTACAATTTTTTATGGAAAATGAGTATATTTTTATTTTTTTGTGCATAATTGCGTTTTTTTTTACTTTGTAAATACTTTTTAGTTATTTTAATGACATAAATCAATAAAAATTAATCTTGAATTAGCAATAAAACATATTTTTCAAAGGCGAAATGCAAATGTCTAATTATCTCAAAATGACTTGAATGTTAGTTAACAACTTCTTGCCATGGGGTCTTCAAATGTCATTAATTCCAAATTAAATTGAATACCATGCATTCCAAAATTGGCATAGATGCCTACTATGTAGTACACTGCCCAAAGCATTAAAATTCTCTTCCACCCCTGGTTGTATTAAATGCCATCCGTTCAAATTTTTTGTGGCAGCAAAAACTCCTTAGAATCCCACGCAAAACATAGGCACCATTCCCCCTCTCTCTGGCTACTGCACTCACGAATATAAATGTATTTTGTTTTGAGTGCTATGCATGCAAAATATTGCGTATCTTTAGGATCTTGTGCAAAACATGAGCACCATCCATGAATGGTAATTTCATTCCATCTCTTTCTCTAGCATCACGTTCGTGTTTATGTTGATCATTTTTTTCCAAGAATTCTACAATTATTTTACGTAAACACAATTAGCTTTAAGTTTTTTTATATATTTTTATGAATATCAGATTCAAAGATATTGCATGATGTAGAAATTACACACGTTAGGTAAAAAGATTCAAAAGATTTGTCACGGAATCCATGAATGAAACATTGAATTGATTTTTATTATTTAGCTGACGTATGAGTTAGTTTTTCAAAGTACTGACTGTAAGCATATTTTAATGTGATACAAAAGTCTACGTAAGATGTAAGAGCACATGTGTCCAGTAATATTTTAATTGCTGTGGCGGTATGATCGCCACCAAAACAAAGAAGTAATTTGTAACTGCGTCTAAAACGAGTTTAATTTATTAACTTGTTACTTTCTTAACTTCTATCTATGTGGATATTGGCGCTTTTGCATCTACACACTTGTAAATATATTCAATGATATGGTGTGATTCTAAACATAACAAAAATTATCTCAAAGATTTTTATTATTAATATATAATAATTACGCCAGCAATAAACTCCAATGAATGCAATAATTATTGTCGGAAACTCGGGAACCTGCGTACTCTACACTCACGAGGCGATATTAAACTATAACTTGTTGGTCTACACATTTTTTTTCACTTAAATGAAGAGTCCTCTATAATGAAACATAGAATACGAGAACATCTCTGTTATGATACATAGCAAATTAGTTATTACTGTGTATATATCAAATGAAATGAGTTCTTCATAACAATACACGCAAAAAGAGGACGTCCCAACTAAGATATGTATATTTAAAATCAAGAGTTCTCTATATTGAATGATACATAGAAAATGAAGACTTCCCTATTATGACACACAGCAAATGAAGATGTGATTTTCACGGTAATTTAACATATATGTGGGGTATAAAAGTAAAGGCAGCAATATACAAAAAATAAAAATATATTTTGAATGCAGTCACCGAAATTACTATTTAAATATGTACTGAATTCTAGATTTTATGTACCTATTCCTTTCAAAATAATGTTTCCTTTAAATTTATAGCCTATTTTTCCTCTAAAAATTATAAATTAGCAATCCTCGATGACTGCATTCCTTATTTTTTTTATGTTGCTGCCATTGATTTTATTTCCTATATATACTTATATGCAAATATTATGAGGTATAAAACCAAAGGCAGCACTATCCAAAAAAATCAATACAGCCATCGAAGATTACTAATTTATAATGTACTGAATTCGAGATTTTATAGGAAACGTGGCCTATAAATTTATAGAAAACATGATGTTGGAAAGGATAGACATAAAATTTAGAGTTCAGTGCATTTTAGATTATCAGTCCTCGATGACTGAATTCAAGACATTTTTATATTTTTTTGGTTATTGCTACCTTTGCTTTTATATCCCACGCATGAAGAAATTTTTTATTGTATCCTATATATGCTATTTGACATGTTTAAAAGTTTAATATCATGTATATGCACATTACATTATTTTTCACATTAAAACTATTCCATTATAATATCTAATATGTTTGAAATACAAAAATTTAATCAATTTTTTAAATACGACTTTTTACCAAAATGCGGCCCTTGTACTTCATGGGCGTGATAATGACTTCTCATACCAAGGCATTTTCAATTTAATTAAAATATTATTAATATTCACAATTTATTATACAATACAATCTACTAATTGGAGCACAA
>JADDOH010017934.1:0-39355 GCA_016648135.1 Agrypnia vestita
GCCGAAAACAGGTCATAATTTATTGCTCATTAAACTTCATTTCTTATCACTATTTAATATACACAAACATTCATTTAATTCTCTTATATAGGTATATACCTAAATATAATTTTTAATTGTGCTATTATATATACATTTTGTTACTATCCATGCATATGATTTTTTATATATATTACTTTACTTTCACTATTGCTTTTGTATTATATAATATATACTGTTCTTATTATCCACATTTTATATTTATATACTCAATTAATTAATCTTATAGTTATATAGTATTTTGTTGTATATCTTTATTATTTTTTGTTCTCATTATATTGTTCAGCTGCTCATCTCGGCACAGGTTCTTCCTAGTGAGATGAGCGGCTCTATCAAGACGAAGATAAATAAATAGAAAAATAGAAAAAAAAATGATAACGGATACAATACAAACTTTGTTTAGTTCCACTATTTCGTTTTTTCAACACTTCATGTTTTAGAAATTCCGTTTCCTTCTTCAGGTGAGTTGAGACTGAGGTGTGCGGGAGTGTATGCCTGATGTGTGGGTTGTGGATTCAGTAGAAGCAGAGTGGTGTCTAGGTGGTGGGAGAGCGGGAACATTGTGAGGAGGGGTGATGTGAAGGGTTGTATTTGATTATTGATGATGTTATTTGTTGTGTTTAGCTTTTTATGAATTTCAAGTGTTTCTAAATTATTTTGTTTTATGTAGGATGTGTATTTTTGTAGTGTTGAATGTGTGGTTATTTTCTATAAAATGGTTAGCATATTCCAAAAAGTTATTATGATCAATGAGGTAGGTACCTTTTATATTCCTTAAATTTTGTTTCTATTGATCTACCTATCCGACCTATTATATGTCATGTCGCAGTCCCTACATTCTAGTTTATAAACCCTCAGAGAATTTTATTTTTATTTTTTTACATTATTAGTAATTGCGTGACGGATTGGATTGCTCCATTTACCGTGAAATTTACGAGTTGAGGGGTATACAACCAAAGGCAGCAATATACAAATAAATTAAAATAACATTTTGAATGCAGTCACCGAGGATTATATTATTGTAGGTACTTTCCGAGACCCGGTCAACCAATATGAGACAATTTATATTGGTTGAAATAATGATAATTGAAATAGTACCATTAACTGCCGGCAGGGGAAGCATAAAAAATATTTTGATAAAACTCTTTATTACTATTTCGTGGGTGTCGGCTTTGAATAAGTAAATACTTATTCTTCAGGAACCGGCGTGTAAAATTAATGTCATTTTTGAAGGGTTACAGGAGCTTCCATAAACCACGCGGTTCCGTTTTCAACCCCTCCCCCCCCGTGCAGCCCTAATGTGTCTTTTGCTTTGACACCCTCCGGTGGATGGAAGTTTTTTTCCTATTAATTCCAGAAGACATTTTATGCTGTTTTCTCCTACCAAAACTATTTTTAAATTATCGTGATTAAAATGACACTTTCATAATAAATTAACATTAACAAAAATAAATGATAATTATAAAACAATGTTATTTGTTGATGATTTATCGAATCGCGTATTCTCTACCGTTTTAATTGTATCAATTCAAATAAATAAAATAATTACGTAGAATGACTATGACCCCCCCTGCCTCACGTAACCCAGCGTAGCATTCTACCCAACTCCCCCAACCCCTTGATTTTTTATTTTATTTTTATTTATTTATTCATAAACGCCCTACAGGGCTTTTACAAACAAATAGGTAAAGTGTACATTCATATAATGGATAGTTAAAGAAAAAAATAATAACATAATGTGGTTTCCCAAATATACAGGGTTATTTGTAAAACATTAATAACCTCGCAGGACTATATTCCTGCCTTGATTATGAGTCGGAAATGTTCAAGCTATTATGACCTAATATCAATAGTTCAAGAGATATGCGACATCAAAGTTTGCATTTTTTTTCAATATTTCTGAATTATTTTTTGTAAAACGTTGGACTATTATTAGAGTAACATATATCGAATATGAAAAATTTATTCCCTTTAATACAAGTCAAATAAAAAAATAAAAACCTTCGAATTCCAATTGGAAGACATTCAAATTGGAATTTTTTCAGGGTTTTTATCATTTTATTTAACTTGTATTGAAACGAATGAATTTTTCGTAATCGATACGAGTAACTGTAATGATAGTCCAACGTTTCACAAAAAATAAGTCAGAAATATTGAAAAAACATGCAAACTTTGATGTCGCAATTCTCCATAACTATTGATATTAGGTCATAATAGCTTGAACATTTTCGACTCATAATCAAGGCAGGAATACAGTCCTGCGAGGTTATTAATGTTTTACAAATAACCCTGTATATTTTTTTAAATAAAAGTTGTTTTGCGTTGCTCTGAAAAGAGTATATATTTTATTAACAAAATATCATAATATTTCACATTAAAATTTTAAAATAATAAAAGTACACATCATACCCGAAAAGAGAAACAACATTTAAAGCTTTTATTATATATTATTCACCGGTATATTATCATTAAAACATAATTTTTACCATAGGTCGACTGTCAGTTGTTTGTTTGTGAAAGAATTTTCACGCAAATTTAAATGTTCTATTTTACCAATTCAAATTAAATGAAGATCACTAGGTACCTACTTATAAAGACACAAATTGGAAATCAAATACTTTAAATACAAATACAGATATAGAAAAAAAAAATTAAAAAGTAAAAAACAACTATATAACAACGCAGAAGCATAAGAAAAACAATATAATAAAAATTCAAAAAATGGTCAGGCCACGTAGTTTATGGATACTCCCATAAGATAAATCGTAAGCCCTATAAACACCCAAAGACCTCCATACCCACTTTCTCCCATAAATAGCTTCGTCTCTTTGATATTTCTATAATACATATTAAATAAATAATTTTTACGCAAACATCAGCAAAAATTACACATTTATAGATTTTTGAGAGGATTTTTTTTGCTTTTCCAAGAATCCACCACAGTGGATTACAATAATACATTTGGACGATTTATTTTCTGGCTTAAACACCCCGAAACTAATGTTTAATTCAGTGCGTCAATGGAACATTGAACTTTGGAGGTCAACATATGTTTTCATGCTGTTGGAATCGTTTGAAGCCGACGCGAAGTCGCCCAGATGAAAGCGAAAATTGGGTTCAAAGCTCAACCACTTTCATGGTTTATTTTATTTGCTCACCGTTGATGTTACAGTTTAACACAGTCGTTGTATTCGTTGTTTTCGGGAATACCTATAACTAGGTAGCAGAAAGCTTTCGGCTATTGACGGTTTATTGGGGCCTTATATTATTAAATATTATTTTTAGTGACATATTTTTGTAATTTTTGATTTTATTGATATTGATATTGATATATATATATATTGATATCGACAAACCAAGAAACAGTAAATATATATTATAGAAGTCTCACAAAGACGAAATCATATTTTTTTTTATGGAAAAGTATGTATGGAAATCTTTGGGTGTTCGTAGGACTTACGACCTATCGTACGGCTTGCTTAAGTGATTACTTTACACAATTTAACGTTTACCATTTTGCCATGATGGAATACCACGTCTATCAAATTTTTGGAAGTTGTATATATTCAAATTTTACAACCTATTTCATATCGTGTGTTGTAATAATCGTTAGCGTGACCGGCTTTTTCATTCCCCTTAATTAACCATAGATGTCACTTATTATATGTCTATTTTTAGCAATATATAGCTTTATATGTTTAAAGAGATACTTCAGAATTATTAGCATTACACTAAAATACTTCCGAAATATATAAATCTTTTTAAACTCCTTTTTAGACCAGTTTTTTCTTGTTTCTTGATTGATGATGTCCCTGTGACAAAATCTAGTACTGTGTTCTGAAAAATTTGGACAAACTCTTAATATTCTGAACAAGAAACAGTACTCCAGATACATCACCTCTCCACCTTTTCATCTATCCTGTGGTATATAAATGTAAAGTAATCAAAACCTGATGTATGATGGGATGTAGAAAACTTTATTGCCAACAATGCCTAGCGGCAAAATTCATTAAGGGTTCTAAATGAAGACAATTGTGGTACATCCACGGAATGTACAGCATTTATCACATACAATTCATCTTCTTTCTCTTCTTTTCTTGGTCACATCTAAATCTTTAAGATAACAAATTACTAAATCATCTACTTTATTCAGTTTTCCTGGTCTCATCTTTATTCTCTCTTCATGAGTCTAAGTTCCAAGGAAAGGCAATTTAGAGGATATAACCACGTTGGACGCAGAGCACCCAATCACATTGTTAACCATGGATCTTACATCCAGAGGAAGACAAAAAATATCAGGGGTGGTGCAAAAGGATAGGACCTACAACCCAAGGACGAGAAGAGCTGACCCCAACAGTCGACGATGACGACAGTGAGATAGGATGAAGCCAGAGAGAAGAAGAAGAAGATATATCTCGATACTCGTGATTAGGTACATGCTAGTGCCATCTGAGTAGGCTTGCTTTGATTTTTTTAGGACTTGTACTCATCTCAAGAGACCAAGGGGTATCAATCTTTATTCATTCAATTTCATTCATTACAATTGTTTCATCTTTGTGACTACTGGCCCATATCATTCTAGCTATTAGCCATCTTAGCTAGTTAAATATATTTTGTTTATTTATTTTTGTATATTATCAGTTGCGTTGTTTAAAAAAAATGTATCACTTTTTTTGCTTTTTTTAAATAGTGAAGCGAACACCGAATAGGTTTCATAAAATATTTATTTATTTATACAGTACCTATATACATAATAATGTTTTTTATAATGAGTTGATTCTACGTTATAAAACTTTAAAGACATTATACTCCCCATAATATGAGCGAAAGCTCGAGTTTATGGGAGGAGTATTTACAAGTTAAATTAAAGTACAATAGCAGAAACCATTTAGAGGTAGTAATTTTTTTATACAGAAACCATTTGAGACATGTGGGCAATGTTACAATACATCGTTGTTCAAAGTCAAGGATTTGACTTCTTTCTTAAACTGTTCGTATTTTGGGATGTTCTTTTCCTGAAATTTGTTTTGCGTACATACAATATAAAAATATATATTGGTACTACATCAAGACCGCGTTAAACTTATTCTATGAAAAGAGGACTAACTTTCTGTTTTGCTGGAATAGAACAGAAACTCTAGAACGAATCAATATCCGAGTGTGGCTCGGTCAGTTCGAGGAAACCGGTTCAATGTAAAACAAGAAGAAAACCGAGCGGCCACGGAGCAGGAAAACCGAAGAGAATGTCGAACCACTGACAACTGGATCATAAGGCGAGTATTTTGACCACCTGGCCAAACAAAGTCTTCCTCAAGAGTCATGCTGTATCAATTCTATGCAAGATTTGATGTAGGGTCTATTGGTACGAGTCCAGGTATTTATATATGTTGACCTGACGTATAGGTCTACTCTGTATTAGGAATATTCGATGCACGGCTCATGTAAAAATTAATTAAAGTTATCATTAATTAGTTAGTTAGTTAGTTATCATCCAAGTAATTTAATGTTCATTTAATCCAGGTCATCTCTATTTGAGGGCCAACAGATTTTTAAGCTGAACGCTGTCCCATGAAAGGATAATCTAATTTATTTTGATGAGGGCCTGGACTGTACTACGAAGCCGAAGCACCTCTCGCAATTGCGTGTTTGAGGAAAAATATGAAATAAATGCCGACATGGATGTTGGCGAGGTATAAAATTATCTAGACGTCGATTGTATTAAAACAATTTGCGGTTAGATCAAGTCCGTAATTTTTCCACTGTTTCAGATAAACAATTGCTATCGAATTCTAAGAACATGTCTATGTTAAGCCACTTCGTAAATATATCGTCATTCCACATTCCATAAAGCTAGAAGTATCTAAAACTATACCTATACGTACAACACTCATCTTTTTCATACTTTCTGAGCTGGTGGTCTGACAATTATAATTTTTTTTAAAGTGAATTATCATTATATATGTTATATTCTTGAAAATTTTATTGATGTTATCTTCCTTTGGCGCATTGTAGCGGAAATGCGTGTAGCGGGAATCACGAAATGCGCTCGCATCTATTAAACTGTGAAAAATTTATTCACTTGAAATTAGTGTTCCAGTAATATGAATATTGTATTGACGGCCATCTTGAATAGAGTACCAATCATAAAGATGTCCAATTCAAAAGCTGACGAATGATTGGTTATTGAATTGAAAATTGGAACTGTTTATTGAATTATGATTTTAGGTGTGTATGTTATATCTTATTGTAGTAACTATCACAAACCAATAGTTACATTTGTACCACTTCGAAAATAAATATTAATAATTTAACTTTTTTAAAGTTTTATCAATGGGTGTAACAGAGCTAGTCCACAATACTTTACAGGTGAGTTTCTGCCTTAATTATGAGTCGAAAATATTCAAGCAACCATGACATAAATAGTTAAGGAGATAATTTGATTGCAGCAATTATTGATGAATGAATCATAATGGCTGTTTTTTGAGTAAATTTTTATCTGCCCAATGTTATTTTTTTGCAATTTTCTTAGTTATATATTCATCTATTGATTTTTTAAAATAATAATTTAGAGAATTTGATTATTTCCAAATGCTTTATTGTTTCCTCCATTTCTATTTCTTCATCATCGATCTTAATCTAGTTAAAAATTGATTTGGCCTCCTCTTTGCTCTCCACCGACACAATGACTGATTAGTCTTCTTCACCTTTAACACTTTCCCATCCTATTCGCTACTGCACCTCTGAAACAGTTAAGTATTTTGTGCAGACTCTTCGCCGCGGCGTACGAGTGCCTTTACTTAGCGAGGAAACCGCCTTGGCATTAAAAAAATTCCGAACCGGGCGGCGAAAGAGTGAGGCCGACGTGAGGGCTTTTGGTGGGTCTGTGGTGGGTTCTATTTCAATGTTCTTGTATAGTGTCGATGCTTTTCATGTGCTTTATGCAATTTAGTGTCCCTGTATATTGTTCTGCCATTGGGAAGCTTGCGCATAAGTTTTAGACATTGAATCTTTGTTATTTCATTGATATTGATATCTTTTTTTCGCGTTTTTAAGCGTGTTTTTTTTAAATTTTCATGCACTTTATGGAACAATTCTTTTATGTCAGTTGTATGTCTTCTGCCCCATGACTTCACAGCCCGTTGAGAGCCTTCACCTGATGCACAACAGGTCATCTCTCTTCTGGCCTCGGGGACAGGCTTAGGGCCGGTTGTTTCGAGTTGGATTAAAGGAAGCGTTCTTTTAAAGCATAGATTTTTGCGTTCTCCACCAATCAGACGATCCGTTTTCGTAAAAATCTATGCTTTAATCGAGCGCTTTCTCTAATCCAACTTGAAACAACCGGGCCTTAGGCCAGGACGCCAGGCTAGTTACAAATACACCAGTCTCATTTTTCGATAACGCAGTCATAACAAGAACGTGTCTTTTGTCAGCGGCTGACTGGTTTATCAGATACGGCTCCCTTATCTGCTCGGAAGCGATATTATATTAATTTTTTAACTTGCGCGGAACGTTGGACTTCGTGACTGAACTAAGCTTAATTAAATAAAGGATGCTTGATTGTTGGTGCAAGAACGAATATTATTACATGAGAGAGTACGGGCATTATCCTTGGCTTTACCCAACCGAGTTTCTCCAGGGTATGCTTGGCTACAATAGTTTAGAGACTAGAAGGAATGTGTATTTGATTACACATTTTTATCGATTGTTGCGCGGTATGATCGATAATCCTGAAATTATGCAGAGCATTGGTTTGTATGTTCCTGATAATTACCTTAGACATCGTCAGAATAGATTGTTTCACATTCCAATATACAGGACCAACCTGCCGATGGTTATGCCTGTTGGAAAAGCTACAGCTATGCTGAACAAAATCGCTTTGGATATTGATATATTCCATGTGTCTGAGGGGGTTTTCCGAAGCAGGATTTTCCTACACCTCTGACCAGATTGTGCAGGTCACTTTTAATTAGTTAATAATAAATTGTTATTTTAATATACAATATGTATATGGGTATGTATATATGTATGTATATGTATATGTGTATGTATGTATATATATGTGTATAAATTCATAATATGTATGCATTAAACATAAAGTTTGTAATGTATATATTATGTAATAAATAAAAATTGAATTGAAATTGAATTGAATTAAATTGTAGCAGCGTTTCAGTGATTCAGAAATTCCGTCTCCTGTATGTTGTAGTTTTCTCGGATATTCTGCCGTGCATGTCTGATCTCTCTGGCCATAGTTTCGGTTCCTATTGCAGGGTCTATCATCAGGGATGATGCAATAAGTACGTGTTGATGTTAAGATTAAGTATTGGCTTGCCATACCGTACCGAAATCAGGAAACGGTTTTGCAAGCCAATATTTAACCTAAACGTCAACACGTACTCGTCATATCAGCCCTCATGATGGATCCTGCAATGGAATCCGAAACATCGGCCAGAGAGGTCAGATATATACGGCAGAATATCCCAGAAAACCACACACAGAAGATTCTGAACGGCCGTGAAAACCTGAGAACATTTTTATCATTTCCAATTCTAGCATTGATTATGGATATTTTTCTTATAAATATCAGTAGAAAACATCTAAGGGGGTTGAACATTTTCTACGCCTCCGATAATACTTTTTACTTCATGCTTTATCAAATTCATAGAACCCGTATAGAACAAAATAAGTACTGTTTTTAATCAATTTAGATATTTTGTAGAAATGATACAACCTGTAAAACGCGTCATATCTTCGTAAATAAAAGTTTTTTTCTTATAATTACATTAAAAAAACATAAAAAAATATCTCTACAATGAGCCCTACGCAAAAACAAATCAAATATCGACGTAGTAGGTTTTTGCAGATTCAAATTATAAGAAGACATTTCCTCAATTCCATGTTTTTTGGGTTGGGCGCTTTCAGCAGAACTACGTCCAATTTAAAGTTTACCGGATTATTTTTCACCCTGTATATATTATGTAGTTGTACCACGGTAAGAGGTGTGACGAACTCGCATCGGTTTGAGACGAAACGAAACACTATAAATGAATTTAACTCATATTTATAAACAAAGTCACTGGACACAAACTTTATCTGGAACACTTTTTCTTTATTTGCACCAATCGCTGCACTTACTAGAATATTCCACAAACATATCGACTGTACCCTGTTTTTGTGTGTACTTGCCGTAAGACATTTCAACGTTTCTTCTGATGTCTGTTTTGAGTGTTTTTTTAAAATGTTTCTTATGTGCATTTCATTTTAATTTAAGTGCATTCTGTATACACTCTTAATTGGAGTGTTGACGTAACCATTTATTTTTGCTTGTATTTAATGTATGTATTATCAGTATACGTGTATATGTCTCTTTAATAAAAAAACAGGTACCTACTCTTAATTCGCGTCCGTTTCGCTTCTATTTACTCGTTACTATGACTCCGTCAGCTGTAAATAACAAGACTGCGCTCAACGTGATGCCACCGCTTATTTATAAATATTCGATGTTTTAGATGCTTCTGGTACAATTTCGCATGATCACGTGCTTTCTAAAATCTTCAAGATTGTTCGATACACTTTTTTTTTAGATGTGAGTTACAATTATTTTTAGCCTTTCTTGCTATGTACAAGTACCTTAATAGGAGCAGGTCTTTTGTTCTAGCTATTACCAACTTAGTTGGAATGGGAGGGATTTGTATGGAAAAGACTTCGTACTGTGCATTTTTTTCGTTGACAATTATTGTGACGAACTCGCATCGGTATGAGACGAAACGAAACACTATAAATCAATTTAACTCATATTTATAAACAAAGTCACTGGACACAAACATTGTGACATTTACTTCGTGTTGTGACAGTGTGTGTTTATTTGGTCAAATATCTTTTTTAAATTCTGGCAGAGCAGTAAAATAATTTGGGGCCCAAGGTTTCGGATGAGTGCGTAATTGGTTTAGCCGGGACATGTACCGCTCGAGTGGTAAAACAAACAGCAGCTCCCGCCGGACAGAGACCTCTATTGATCTAGCCGATTAGTGCTCTCGAGATAACCTCGAGGGCCACTCCTGGCTCTCGGCGTCCCCAGGGTGGCCACCGTAACTGTTGTAAATTTATCAGTTCTGCAATCTGCAGGTAATCGTCAAAAGCCTATTAAATAAAATGAGATTATTTTTGATGGGCTCCATGCTTTTTTAATTTTTTTTTATTTATATTTTATTTATTAGAGACACTAACAGGATACTAGGTACATACTCTGATAATAAACATTATAGAGAAGACTATGCCCATTATCCCAATTACAAGTGTCTTCGGCACGCTCTAGTAACATGTATTTAAGTGTATTTTACATGTACATTTATGTGTACTGTGTAATTAATGTTTTAATGTAGTGCGATTAGTATTTAATGAATAATTGATTTAATGGATCTGTAGGTTCAGGTCATCGTTTAGAAAATAGATGTTGTGTATGAGTGAGTTTTTGAACGAAGATAAGGTATCTGCAAGAATATCAGCATCAATGTTAGGGTCAGCACAATACATATTATATGTGCGACACAACCTTGTGATGGGAGAAAAGTAACCGACATTATTAACTGGCTTATTCTTAAGAACTCCGGGTTTCTTATACGGGGTTTAACATGCAAATACATATCAGATAGAGAGAGAGAATCAATAGCTCTGCTGAGAATCTTGTGTAGCACAACGAGATCGGATATTTTCCGTCGGGACTCAAGTTTGTGCATCTTGAAAAAGGCAAGTCGATCTTGGTAGCTGTGAAGGTTGTTGTGTTGACCAGCTTTGTATGACAAAATACGTATAAACTTTTTCTGCACTCTCTCGATTCTCGTAACATGTGTTGTGTAATAAGGTGACCAAATAACTGACGATTATTCCAATATACTTCGTACTAGTGATGTATAGAGAATTTTTAGACTTTGAGGATTTTTAAAGTCGTGAGTAATTCTGGTGATAAATCCCAACATAGTATATGCCTTGTTGTGTTATTATCAAAGTGGTTCCAGATCCCTTATTGGATCGACTTTAGCGAGTGGAACGTCACCCAGTTTATAAACAAATTCTATTTTTTGAATATTTTTAGTGAAACTAATACATGAACATTTCTTAGCATTAAGTGACATTTTATTTACTTTACACGAATGGTGATTTAGCGACTCTTTTAATTTAATTTATTTATTTATGCATACAAACGTATCGTACCTAGAAGCAAAAACTTCAGAGACGTTTTCACCATTCCATTTTGAATATAAAATATTCTTTACACTTTGTGTGAAATGTCGACAGTTACGGAGATAAGCGACATGAAAGTTTGCATTTTTACTATTTTTTCCAAGAAGTGAAGCGCGAGAGGAGTCTTTTGATTGAGATGCGTAGGGATTCAAGCGCATGCGTGAATTTACCGCCCGCAGAAAGCGTCAGTCGCTGGCAGTCAGCTTCCGAGTGAAGAAGTGTACTTGATTATGAATCAGTAAAGGTTTTAAAGGAGGAACATCTCAGTTATTTTCTTACCTTGGGTTTGAGACTCATCTTCAGACGTGTGAATCATTTTGTGAGTGAGTGTGACCAAAGGGAAGATCACTACTTCTCTTCACACCTGAATAAAGAAACATTGTATTCAAGGAGATTTATCTCTTTCATTCATAGCGACCCAGACCTGATCTATTCAAGGATCAAACAGTGGTTCTTCTTAGTTGAAAAAAATTAAATATATAAATTGCTTTAGAAAACGGAATTACGTAGGTGTTTTGATTTTTATATCACAAGGCCACAAAAATGACAATAAAAAGTCATTTTTGACGGGATATAAAATTCTTAACGATAATAAGATTCATAAAGACTTTAAAATACTAAAAAAATATTCTTAATATAAAACTGGTCTAAAGGAGTAAAGAAATTAAAATAATTTTTAGGCGTATTCTAGTTTATATGTTCATAATTCGTGATGTCATCTATAAGTAAAAATAATCTTGCTTCATATTCTAGTCAAAAAATATAGGAGTTTACCTCATTTACAAGCAGTGACATCAATATTTCGTCACGGGATCGTGGCTGTGAGAGGCAAATGAAACAGTAAAAACTACATAACATTTTTATTTATCGCACAAAGTCACCAGACACGAATTTTATCGGAGGATCGTTCTTTAATTTGCACCAATTGTTACTAAAAAAACATATTCCACACAGTTCGCACTTATTCACGTCACCATCCGCTCGCAAGTAGGCACTCAGGTACTTCTTCACTGACCGATTATAATTCGCTCTTTCGTCATCTTGTCACTCCAGCTATTCTGAGTCTATACTGCGCTGTCAAAAAAATATAAAATCTCGCGCGCGCGCCCGTTCGCCTTTTATACAATACATGTTGGTTTGTCGAATGTTCGAAACTGTTTGACTAGTTTTTCCACATTTCCAATAAATTCTCCATATTTCTAGTGAAACGAAAACAGCCCGTTCCACGTTCGTGTGGACCGTTCGAGAAGCTTCGACGACGCGCATTTACTATAGTACTCCAATAATTGTTTCATTGGAATCACGTATCAAATAAAATAAGCGAATTACATAATGTACCAGGCGCGTGCAGTGGGAACATTGAAGCATGACTTTTTTGTAAATGTATATTTTGGAAAAAAAAGAAACCAAATACTTATGCTACAGATTTTTATGATATATCAAAATATGAATACTATGATAACAATTGTGATAGAAATATTACGAAATATTTGTTGTATTCCGATTTTTTTTCCAAATAATTGTTTACGTAATAGTCATGCTGCGATGTTCCCACTGCACGTTCCTGTAATATACCAATATACATAACACCATATACGCAACATTCCAAAATTGGATAGATTTGTGGTCAATCATGGGTGGAATTGGTGCACATTACATCGTCTTAAGTGTCACTTAAGCCAGCCTTATGACGAAGGTCGTAAACCCTGTATATACCCAAAAAGCCTTTTTAAAATTTATTTAATATATGGTACAAATACAGTTCTTATATATATTTACACATCAGATTAACATTTTTTTAAAATACTTTATAGTCATGTAGACCTCATCAGTGAAGAGAAGCTCTTGAGTCGGATGAGGGAGCCACAGTTCTTATTTCTTATTATAATATATAGGTAGTATATACGAGTTATTTATGAATACGGTAAAAAAGGTAAATTGATAATGAAATCATTGGAGTTATTTTTAAAAAATCCATAGGTTTGAATGATTTATGAATTAAAGTTTGATTTTAGAAAATTTTTAATTTTTTTGATTTGCTTTGAGAGGTTACTGATGCGTCGTATCTCAATAGGTAAGTTATTATAGTAATTTATGGCTTTGTAAATATAGTGATGCTGCATTTGGGTTGTTTTACGTTTAGGCATTATAAATTGGTTTCCATTTCTCATAAGTTTGAAATATTCCTGTTTTTTTCTTTGCATATTTTTAATATGTAAACTTGCTTGAAAATATCATCTACGTTTGGTCCATACAAACTTTTCGTTATAAGTAGCTTTCTCTCTGTGATTTTCCATTTCTCCTTTTCTCGTAAGTTTGAAATCTTCCTGGTTTTTTCTTTACATATTTTTAATATGTAAACTTGCTTGAAAATATCATCTACGTTTGGTCCATACAAACTTACGTTATAAGTAGCTTTCTCTCTGTGATTCTCCATTTCTCCTTTTCTCATAAGTTTGAAATATTCCTGTTTTTTTCTTAGCATATTTTTAATATGGAAAGATGCTTGAAAATATCATCTACGTTTGGTCCATACAAACTTTTCGTTATAAGTAGCTTTCTCTCTGTGATTTTCCATTTCTCCTTTTCTCATAAGTTTGAAATATTCCCGGTTTTTTCTTTGCATATTTTTAATATGGAAAGATGCTTGAAAATATCATCTACGTTTGGTCCATACAAACTTTTCGTTATAAGTAGCTTTCTTTCTGTGATTTTCCATTTCTCCTTTTCTCATAAGTTTGAAATATTCCTGGTTTTTTCTTTGCATTCTTTGCTTGAAAATATCATCTACGTTTATATCATCAATGTTAAGAGACAATTACTTTATTTCGTGGAAATTCTTATCAACTACAACATATTTTAGAGTGCCCCTGTGTACACGGTACTGAAATTTATCTCAAATGCATCTCTGAGATAAATGCACCTCCTCTCGGACGCGGGGCGTTGTAGATGTGGCGTTTACTTAGTATCCGAGTTTTCTTTGAACTCGTTTGGCGACTTTTTGCCCCGACGGATCCAGCTTCCCGGAGGGTCCAGGCCGAACAGGTTCGCGGGCCTGGCGGCGGGTGGCCCCGCTGATCTGTATTCCGGCCGGTAGCTGTATCTAATTAAAACGGCTCGCTCTTGTTACTCTCGAGTGGAGGTTTCGGGCGTGGCTGGTGAGCCGTGTGTTTAACGCTCGCGTATAAGTGGAGGCATCCCTGTAAAAAGGGTCCGTGCGGTACATCGGGTCTTCAAGTGATTTTATTATTTAAAAAAAAAGTAACCCATAAAAACCAAGTTTTTACAATACTCCTTTTCTCATTTTCGGGTTTCGTGTCTATCGTATGTGTCGTAAAACAATGTGCTAGAAAGCACATTTTGGTCATCCACTCCCACCCACGTACAACCACCCCCACCAAACTCGCATATTTTTGATGTGACACCAAGGGCTATCCACCACCATAACCACCGGTGGGTGGTTGTGGCTGGTTGTGAAAAACTTGGCGGATAGGGAACACGGGTTTTTATATATATATATATATATACTCTCTCTATCTATATATCATCTATATATTTATATAATATATCTATATATATATATAGAACTTATATGAGTTATTAATCAATATGATATAAAATATAATCTATATATATATATTGATTAATAATCATAGTGTGTGTATTACAAAGTTAAAATACATATTAAAAACTATGTATTAAGTTTTACGGAAAAACCGGCTGTGGCTGCAAGGTGGCCGGTGGTAGCCTGATGTTAGATTACTTTTGCTAAATATATTGCACCGAGCTTGGTTATGAACTTCCGTAACGCACAGAACTAATTGTGAAACGAGGCCGTGGGTTAATTGGTCCCCGAGGGCCCGCCAGGATGCTGTGATGACATGCAGGAGTCATCTCTCCCCGATCATCCTGTTCATTATCATTTTCAACCCTCTGTCATCCACTGTCAATTTGAGAAAACTAACAAATTTCGTTTGTTAATGTATATTATAGATGTCCTACAGAGACAAAACTGTTTTTTTTCAAAGGAGAGTAGGTACAGAAGTCTTTTTTGGGTGGCCATAGGACTTACGACCTATCGTACGGTTGGGTTAGGTGATCACCTTACACGTATGTAACGTTCGCCATTTCCACCCATGATAAAAAAGCATTGGATCGATTTTTAACCCTTTTTCCGTGATCCAATCGAGGTGAAACTATGCAGACAGACTCGTGGGGACGATAAAAACGATCTAACAAATTTTCGTTTAATTATAGTATAATTTTGGATTTTTCGAAATTTTAATGGTTTTTTCAAATTGGAATCAATACAAATAGTAGAATAATGACTCCGATGCGTGCAGTAGGCACGAAACCTGATTCAATGGGAAAGGGAGTATAGTAAAAGCTTGGTTTTTATGGGTTAGTATTTTAGTCTATGTCTTGTAGATAAATAAAATGTTATTCACTATCAAAGTACGTACATCTTTATTCACGAGAAGAAAATTGAACTCTCTTCTTCCAACGTTACTTATCTAATAATGCAACAGTGTCGCTCGAAAAATGTAAAGAAGCGATCAAATTTGCGGCAGGGTGGGTGGTGGCAAGTGGGGGTAAGAGAGGGCGGAAATCAATGTGGACTCGACGTTAGAAAACAGTTTGACAGGGAGGAAATAGACGACAATATACGACCTTTGGAGGAGAAACGCCGTGATACGGTCTGCTGTTACCGGGTTCCATAACATCTGGCGAAAATGAAGCGTAAATAGTATTACAAAAATCATCCCTTAACTTCCGATTACCAAAACGTACCCATTGCAATGTAACATAGGCTCTGAGATTTTCAAGTACATTAATAAGAAAAGCACAAAGTAGTAGGAAGAAAGTAAAACGTGTGAAATACTAGTTGGCAATGAATGTTTGGAACAAGTAGATGAGTTTGTGTACTTGGGAAGTATGTTCGATAGAAGAGCGAATGTTGAGAAAGATATCGAAACAGGAAATAAACAAATTACAATCTGTATTTAATGCCGCCGCAAGACTCATTACCGGCGTTTCAAAGTTTGCGCACATCTCACATCATCTTCAAAACCTTCACTGGCTTAGATGTCCAGAGAGGATTGAATATAAGCTTTGCCTTACAATATTTAAGGCTATTCACAACATGGCCCCTCAATACATAACCGATTTCTGCATTCCATTCTCCGCAAATAATAGACAACTAACGCTTCGCTCAGCATCAACATCTAATACAAATAGGTTAGCTGAAGTAAATCGCGTCCACAAAACTAATTTCGGTGATCGTGCTTTCGCGGTGGCTGGACCAAAGTTATGGAACAAACTACTTAATAAACTGAGACAAACAGACAGCTTACCACTGTTCAAAAAACAACTTAAGACGCATTTATTTAGACAATCCTATAAAAACCTATAGAATCTGACCACAACAACACTAGCTAATGTTTTCCACTTATATTGTGCACTCCGCGAAAACACATAATTCTTTCAGGGACTCACAAACTATTATAGTACTCAATTTTAATTCCACTTCTTGTATGCCACCTAGTGAATAAGTAATAGTAAATAAGTTTTTTCTTTTCTAGCAGTAAGTTGTCTTGTAAGATAATAATTTCTCTGTGTAAAGCGCCCTTGAGGTGAGTATTTCGCGAAAACGGCGCTATACAAATTATCCAATTATTATTGTTATTATTATTATTATTATTATTATTATTATCGAAAGGAGAGTGACTGCGGGGAATAGGGTGAACGGTGCTTTGATTGCAATAATTTCTAATAGAAACATGTCTACCGAGGCAAAACTAGCGGTACATAATGGAGTTCTGGTACCGATACTAATGTACGGAAGTGAAGCCTGGAGCTGGCAGAAGAGGAACGAAAGTAGATTGAATGCAGAGGAGATGAGATCCCTTAGACGTACGTGTGGAAAATCCATGTATGATAGAGTAAAGATTGAAGCATACTTCATTGAATAAAAATAGGGTCGCTCAGGTGGTTTGGGCATGTTGAGCGAATGAATGAAGGAAAGAATGGTAAGAAAGATATATAATGTAAGTGTTGACGGCGCCAGAAAGAGAGGGCGATCACGGAAGACTTGGCATGACCATATTAACCAGATACTGGAAGATGGTCCTGTTAGAAGCCTCAACAACTGTCGAGCTTGCATGCGAAGGTGTATGAATGTAGACGAGGCGAAAGTTGTATGTCAGGACGGAAGAGTATGGCGCTCTTTCCTCTCTGCCTACCCCCACGGGGAAACGGCGTGATGGTAAGTTAGTTAGTTATTAAGAAGATACTTACCGACTTATATCGAAAGGTTTGAGATTTAGACCGCGCCGTTCAAATATTAAAGATAAAAATTCTTCTTCTTCTTGAATTCTATCCGTTCAACGGACGTTAGCTATCACCACTTTATTTACTGCGGCCCTGAATAGCTCTTAAGGATACCAGAAAATTACTCGCCAACAATTGCTCGCCACCAGATATCCTAACCTAACCTAACTTAACCATTATAAATACTTTTAGATGACGAAAATTGTTTATAAATAATTAGTAGTGAGAGCATAAAAAGTGCCTCAAAAAAGAACGTAAAGGTTGCCTCACTAATCATAATTTTTCGGAATATGCTAACCGTATTATAGAATTACACATTCAAAACAATTGAAATTCATAAAAACCTAAACAACAAATAACATCATCAATAATCAAATAAAACCCTTCACATCACTCCTTCTCACAATGTTCCCGTTCTTGCACTACCTAGACAGTCCCTCCACTTCTACTGAATCCACAATCTATACATCGGACATCCACTCCCGCACACCTCAGTCTCAACTCACCTGAAGAAGGAAACGGAGGTTTCCGAAACATGTTGTGTATACACAAAAATAAAATAGTGGAAAAAATAAAGTTTAAGGGAAAAAATTCATACACGGATTTTCATAAAGTAAACGCATTCAATTACTTATAAAATATGCATTTGCATACATTAACGAAAACGTGTATGAGTTCGTTAATCAAACTGATAAACGTAATACTAGAGTAATCTGCTATGCCTTTGAGGTTATTCATTGCAAATTAAATTGGAATTAAAGTTTAAACCCGTGGCAAACTCACTTGGTTTAAACCACCACATATTTGATAACACCAACCTGTTTCGGAAGCACTATTCCTTCTTTAAGATCCTAAACCAAAACTTTTTTATTTTTAGCGAAATTTTAAATAAATTAAATTTTAATAATTATTATTAATGAAATTTAAAATGAAAAACTTTTGAATAGTCAACAAAAAATGATCCTCTCTCCACTTCTCTTTATCTTTAAAAAACCCAAAATCAAGGATATAAATTAAAATAATATTTATTAATAACACTTGCAGAAAACGGGGAATTTTGATAATTAAGCATGACATAAACCGAGGCACCTTTAATGATAAGTGCCCGGAAAAAAACGAACATTAATATAGGGCTTCACCACAAATATCTAATTACTCTAAAGGGGAAGGGGTAACTTAAAATTTTATAAATAAGTCGTTTGTACGTGGTATATCCACTGTTTGATAATGGCCTTGCAAGCCGAAACAGCTGTAACACTTAAAAATAGTTAACCCGCAAAATTTAATAATAATATTCATTAAAATTTAATTTATTTTAAATTTCAGTAATAATAATATTCATTAAATTTCATTCATTTTAAATTTCATTAATAATAATTATTAAGACGCGTATGATGACGCGTCTTATCAAGGGAGCACTAGAAATCTACAAGCACCCGATAAATATTAATAGAGATGATGGTCTCAAATTAAAAACATCTTGGTATCCGGCGCTTCAAAATCGTTCTCGTCGTAGACCCCGCAGAGATAGTGATCAGACAACCAATGAATCATATACACAACACAATACAACGCATCATGACTTCGGCACGGTATTGCAAGCCGATACTTAACCACAACACCAACATTCAAGACAACAAGAACATCAGCCCTGATGATGGACCCTGCAATGGGATCCGAAACGTCGGCCCAAAAGGTCGTAACAACATGGCATAATACCCCAATAAACACAAACTTGAAGATACAGACTTCTTTACCGACTTCGGTAAAAAAAGTCTGCGGCTCGAGAATCCATCCTGAATGGTAGAAAAACATGGCGCCGCACATATGGAAACGTGACACGGGATATTACAAATTTTGACCAAGCCGTCTTCATTTAACCTCTATCGTTGAAACTTCCAAATGCGGTTGAATACTGTTCTCTCTACCGCCGTTCGTACGGAAGAAAATATTCAAGAGACCACCGAAGAAGTGTAGGAAATTCTCGTTTCTAGAGGGTCAACTAAATTCTAGTAATAACACTTGGCAACAAACACTTTGTAATCAAAGGCGAAGTACGTTTTTGTTGAAATTTTGGCGAATATATACCGCGAATAAAACAAAATAAGTCCGGAGAATTGACACAAAAGCGAAACATGGTGAACAAACTAATGCTTAATATCGATACAAGATGTTATTATGATCTTTTCTAAGATAAATTTAAAGCTACCATCCTAAATTCATCAAAATATGTAATATTTTTTTTTTTAAATAATTTCTCTTTTTGTACACGTGATGAAAATAAATGGTTACTTTTTTGGTAATAGGGAGGCATGATTATGTACAAGATACGCAATGAATTTTTCTCGGGAAATTTTGAGTGTTGCCTAGTGTTTGTAGTAAAATTAATTTTTTTCTTCATTTATTAATTAACAGAGATAAGTAAATCAAAAGTATAAACGTGTTGTGTTGATACATAGTTCGTTATACGATTCAATTTCTAAAAGTTAATTGGATAAAGTAAGTATTAATAAATATTTTTTACAATTGATATTTAAATATCATACACTTCTAAAATTTGAGGTTAATTCCTTTTAATGCCGTGTCAATTAATCATTTACAAATTGATGTATAAAATATTGACAAATTAATTAAAATACAATTTCCCAAATAATAATAACCTCTTCTTCTTCTTCTTTTAGTAGATCTGTTGATCTGTGCTACAGAAAACTACGCCTCCTGGGATGACGACGTCCAGCTATCACCCCATCTTTTCGGTAGGCGTCATCCAGAGGGGATTCATTCGCTGCTGTATGCACGAGTCTGTCACTGTCCATTCTGGCTACGTGATCTCGCCAGAATCTCCTTCTGGATCTACTCCATCATGCAATGTCCTCTATTTTGCAAGTTTTCCTTATGTCTTCATTTCGGACACGGTCAGGTAGAGTTTTTCCAGTAATGGATCTCAGCACCTTCATTTCAATTGTTCTGAGGAGTCCTTTGGTGCGGACAGTGTCAGCCCGCGTCTCTACAGCGTATGTCATAATAGGTCGCAAGCATGTCTTGTATATTTTGACCTTACTTTCAATATGCATATTTTTGTTTTAACAGAACAAAGTCTTGAATAACGTCTTGAATCTATAAAATTATGTTTATTCCTTAATTTAAAGAAATGATTAAATCAAGAGCAGAATACATGCGAGAACATGGGAGGCTTAATCGCGAGGAAAAATTAAAAACAGAAGGAATAGAGCCGAAAAAATCACTTCAAGTATTAGGTACCCGACTAATATTTTCACGAATATTTCGTTCGTTACTGAGAAAAGATGTTGTACATCATTTGCGACTACCTACTGTTTTTTTTTTTAAATTTGTTCATTTTTAAAATTGCCAAAAAAGTATAATTGCCCATATTTTGTAATGTTCAATTTGCAGTTTACCCTGAAGAAGGAACGGTGGTTCTGAAACCGGAGTTCTATTTTATTGTTATTATATATTATTGTATTATAGTATTAAAATATTAAATTGTTAATTATAACTACCCCAGAGCTGGTTTAATTAACCTAGTGGGGCGTTATAAGCTAATGAAAAAATATATTCAAGAACACATTCATATTTGTGAAGTTGTGATTTTTCAAAACAAAGTTCTGTGAAAATTTAAAACCAAATTAATTAATCAGTTAGAAAGACATACAGAAAAATCTAATCCACGAAAATATATTTGGCTACTACCGGGATTCGAACACGGACCACCTCCTTTCCGGGGCCGGTGCTCTAACCACCAAGCTATATATATTGTATAGCTATATATATATATAGCCTTGTATATTTCCGTGAATATATCGACCTTATAAATGTAAGTCTTATTTTATTGATTGATCAATTTTATTATCGTCCATTTTTAGAGCGATCCACTTTTTCTGATACGGGAGTTCAAATTACTTTGCAACACTACCTCTAGATGGACGCCAGAATTAACAGTTTAATTCATTTTTATTTTTGGACACCTTTGATACAACAGATATTATATTCAAGAACACATTCATATTTGTGAAGTTGTAATTTTTCAGAACAAAGTTCTGAATAATATTTTTTGGTGATTTAGATTTTTCTGTATGTCTTTCTAATTGATTAATTAATTTGGTTTTAATGAAAAAAGTTTATTTGTAATTTTGTCAATATAACTAAATAAATAAATACAATAACAATTTTGAAAACGGAATGAGAACAGCTATAGGAAATAGTATTTTTTTTTAAATTTTATTTATTTATTAGAGACACTAACAGGATAAAAGGTACATGATACTCAGATATTAAACATTATATTGAAGACTATGCCCATTATCCCAATTACAAGTGTCTTCGGCACGCTCTAGTAACATGTATTTTTGCAATTAATTATATTTTACATGTACATTTATGTATATTATATATTTTGTGTTTGAGTGTAGTGCGATTAGTATTTAATGAATGATTGATTAAATGGATCTATAGGTTCATGTCATCGTTTAGAAAATGGATGTTGTGTATGAGAGAGTTTTTGAACGAAGATAAGGTGTCTGCAAGAATATCGGCATCAATGTTAGGGTCAGGAATGGAAGTTATAGACGGATATTCGAAGTTTTTATTTTTGAGGATGATTCTTATCATGTTGCGACGAGCTGCTTCGCTTTTTAAACGGAGCGATCACATAATTCTTCAACAATGGCGGTAGTGTAGTTTCCTTTGTGTCATTTGGTTGAATTTCCAAGAAGCTCGCGTGACGCATTAGAGGGTGGTGTTATTGATTGCAAAACACGGAGGAGGCTTCGCGGCTCTTCGGGGACCGTCAGGGAGTGTAATTTGTGTCGCCTATCCCACGTGGCTAGCTTCCCCTGAAGCCTCTTCCGCGGAAGCCTCGTTAAACCAAAATAAATATAATAAAAAAGTAACCCATAAAAACCAAGTTTTTACTATACTCCCTTTCTTTGTAAGATATAACAATAATTAAAGACGAATTAAAACATATAACATAACACTAAACTTACAGAAATTTTATATGTCAGATGTTTTGAGATGTCAAGATTTTGATAGATTCAATTATCATCAATATCGTACCTTATGAATTTCCAGCGTCAAATGATTTAGTCAGAATCAGATTTGAGTAATGTAGTATTCTTCAAAACTAAGCAGAAATCTAAAAGAAATAAATTATTATTTGATTTTTTCCCAAAAAACCCAATTTTACTGTCATCTGTGAACCAATTGTTTTGTAAATTTTCGAAATTCGTAGTGATGTACCTATTGTACCGACGGAGTAATTCAAATTTAGATAATATTCCGCGACGTTATCGGGCCGCCGCGCCGTTGCTAATCAAAGGTTTCTAATCATTCCAATTTGAAAAAACCAATAAAATTTCTAAAAATCCGAAATTATACCATAATTATTAATTATTTTTAAGGGAAATTTGATAGATCTTCTTGATCGTCGCCACGAATCTACTTGCCAAGTTTCAGCTCGATTAGATCATGGGAAAAGGGTAAAAAATTGATCCAAATTTTTTTTTGACGGCAAGCCGGCAAGCAAGCAAGCAGACGCCACGATATAATATAAAGGGAGTAAAAATGTCTAGAATTTCTGCCATTTGACAAAGTTATATTAATAAATTTCAGGTAAATTATATTGAAAAATTTAAAATTGCATAAGAAAGAAATTGCCAACAAAGCTGCGCTGGTATTATATTTAGGGTTGTTGAAATTTAAGAAATATCTTGTATTCCTACCGAATTTTTTGTTCGTTAGACGTTTCTCATATAAAAGGCTTCGTCTTTGTGATACTTGTATAATTTACCTCAATCAATAATTACCATTAATGGTACCAGCACTGATGTATGGAAGTGAAGCCTGGAGCTGGTAGAAGAGGAACGAAAGTAGACTGAATGCAGTGGTGATGAGATATCTCAGACGTATGTGTGACAAATCCATTTATGATAGAGTAAAGAACGAAGATATTAGGAATGAATGTAAAGCTGACATTATCATAATTGATGGAATTAAAAAAGGGTCGCTCAGGTGGTTTGGGCATGTTGAGCGAATGAACGAGGAAAGAATGGTAAAAAAGATATAAAAGTGGTGACGGTGCCAGAAAGAGAGGGCGATACTGGAAGATGGTCCCGTTAGAAGACTCAACATCGTCAAGCTTGCATGCGAAGATGTATGAATGTGGATGAGGCGAGAGTTTGTCAGGACAGAAGAGACTATCTGCTTACCCCCAAAGAGGAAACGACTTGATGGTAAGTAAGTAATAATTACCCCATCTGTGAACAAAATACAGTAATAGGCATGATGACAGATTTTGAAATAACATTCTATATTGTAGATAAACGTCTACTATTACCAAAAATAACATTATTTCAGTAATAAGCTAAGTTTTTACGCAAATAATTGCATTTTCATCTATATATTTTTAATTTCGCGCAAAAACGCTCGCAGCTGTCATTTCATCTACGTGACGTCAAGCCTCAGTCAATATTGCATTGTGTCTATGGCAACGGTTCAAAGACACGGAGATGGGTACTGAGGCATGACGTCATTCTCTCTGACCGGTGTTTCAGTTAAAATGGTGGATCGCACAATTTTATACTTTTATATTATTGAAAATCTTATTAATCTCAATGTGTATATTAAAACTGGATCATTTTTTATTTCCTTTCTTTTAACTCGTGGCGTCTGCTTGCTTGCCGGGTGAAAAAACTTTGGATCAATTTTTAACCCTTTCCGTGATCCAATCGAGTTGAAACTTGGCAAGTAGACTCGTGGCGACGATCAAGAAGATCCATCACATTTTCGTTAAAAAAAATAATAATTATAGTATAATTTCGGATTTTTAGAAATTTTATTGGTTTTTTCAAATTGGAATCATTAGAAAAGTTTGCTTACTAGCAACGGCGGCCCGATAACGTCGCGGATTATTTTCTAAATTTATATTACTCCGTCGTATACTCAATAGGTACTTCACTACGAATGTCGAAAGTCTAAATTGACTGACAAATGTTTTTAGAATTTAATCTTCAAAGCGTGAAGTGTCTTATCAAAGACATTTTAGAAATATATTAAATTACTGTAAGTTTAGTGTTGTGTTATATGTTTTAATTCGTCTTTAATTGTTGTTATATTTTACAAAGAAAGGGAGTATTATAAAAACTTGATTTTTATGGGTTACTTTTTTTAGAATCCTTTCAAATTATTTTCTTCTCTAAAATCACTTATTCTTTAATACTGTCATCATTATTGTGTTCTGAGAACATACATATTATTAATAATCAAAATGTTTAGTGGATTAATAATTACATTCATGATTTGAAAAAGTGAACAATGAATTGATGACTACATTAATAATATTTCATGAATATTGATAAAATGTATTCTGAAACACATTGATTATTCAATAAATAGTGGTTTCATACAAATCATTCCGTTGCTTGGAAAAATAAATAAAATATTTTCAGCTCTTTTATTCCATTTCATATTTCTCGTTCCGTTTTACATGAATATGAATTGTTTAAAATATTTGCAGTTTTTAATTAATATGGAATTACATTATTCTCGTTTAATTTTCAACAAATTTAATTTATAATATTTTGAGTTTGTTCAAATCTTTCAGAACAGTGCTGGATTTATGTCACAGAGACATTATTAATCAATTAACGTATATTATAGATATCTCACAGAGACGAAACTGTATTTTTATTATGGGAAAGTAGGTATAGAAGTCATTTGGGTGTACATAGGACTTATGACCTATCTTTATGGTTGGTTTACATATGTGAAAGCTTTCCACGCAATTTGAACATTCGCCATTTCCACCCATTTATATGCAAGTATATTGCTCTCAAAATTCCGTAAAAAATCAATGTAGATTTTCTCATTAGCGACATCTGTGGGGATTTAGGGGTATGAAAATGGCTTTGTACAGGCCGCATGGAAAGGCGCTTACAACTCATATGTGAAAGCTTTCCACGCAATTTGAACATATATACAACTTCCAAAAAATGATTAAGCATGGTATATTCTATCATGGGTGGAAATGGCGAATGTTACATTGTGTAAAGTGATCACTTAAGTCAACCATAAAGACAGGTCATAAGTCCTATGTACACCCAAATGACTTCTATACCTACTTTCCCATAATAAAAATACAGTTTCTTCTCTGTGAGATATCTATAATATACATTAATTAACAAATTTAATAATTTTCCCATCCGTTCGTGACTGTGAAATTATTTTTTCTACTGCCGTTCAATATTTTATTGGTACAATTTTGGCACGAACGACCGTAACAATGTCGACATTGTAACGTCGTATGGTAATATCAAAAATTTCAACCAGCCTGGCTTATGATACGGCTCCAACTGTCCCTTTTCCCATGTATTGTATTGTTTTTTATTGTTTTATATTGGGTTTAATAAAAAATAGACATTATATCAACAGTAAAAATCACGTCCACTATCTTTGCATGTCATAATGTTCATACTATTGTAAATATAATATTTTTATACAAACAAAAGCCAGTTAACCAAGATATACTATAGATATCTCATAGAGATGAATCTATTTATAAGGAAAATTAGGTAAGTAAGTCTTTTCGAGTGTTCATAGGACTTAAAACCTATCGTACGGCTGGCTTAAGTGATAAATTTACACAATATACTTACTTACTTACCATCACGCCGTTTCCCCGTGGGGGTAGGCAGAGAGGATAGAGCGCCACACTCTTCTGTCCTAACATACAACTCTCGACTCATCCACATTCGTACATCTTCGCATGCAAGTTCGCCGGTTGTTGAGGCTTCTGACGGGACCATCTTCCAGTATCTGGTTTATCTGGTCATGCCACGTCTTCCGCGGTCGCCCTCTCTTTCTGGCGCCATCGACACTTGAATTATATATCTTTCTTACCATTCTTTCCTCTTTCATTCGCTCAACATGCCCAAACCATCTGAGTGACCCTTTTTAATTCTATTAATTATGCTAAGATCAGCTTTACATTCATTCCTAATATCTGCATTCTTTACTCTATCATAATATACACAATATAACGTTCACCAATTCCACCCATGATCGACTAAGATATCTATCAAATTTTTGGAAGTTGTATTTATTTATTTCCAAAAATACACATGTTATACAACAAACTTAACTAAGTATAAAAACATGTGAGAACTTTTAATAATAAATGCAAGAATTAGTAATGAAATATATGTACATACGAGTAGATATAGGTATGTATTTGAAGCAGGTTTCACTTGTATACATGTTTAACTTGCACACCTTGTTTCATGCGTGATTTGTATCCTCACTACCGCCACCTGTGCCGCCATAAATTTGTCATTCCCATAAACCAGTGCAGATGTCACCGTCGGTAATGAGATATATATATTTTTAATTAGAAATCTGCTATATTTAGAGTCGGACATATAATTTGGACCAGCAGTGACAATGTTCATAATTATTACACCTCCTATATTTAATCATGTACCACATTTTTTCACAAGCATTAAAATCTTGCAGAATCTAGCTTAAAGGTTTCCTGAGCGCGGAGGAAGATCCGGTCTATTAGGCGGATGATCGAAAAGCTCCACTCAAAACACAGGTTTCATTGGGCATTTGGAGATATTGGGTGTTGTTGGTCATAACGACTACAATAACCAAATTTTAAAGCTGATGAAGACATATAATGGGTACTTAGATGTAGTAGATGGATCAAACCACTCAAAGTGGCCGTTTTTGGCATTTTCAGACATCAATAATTTTCTAAATCACTCAGCATTGGGTTAACTTAGCCCTCTCACTCTCTCTCGTTAGATCCCTGAATTGTGCAGTAGTTCAATTTCTCTGACAAGATTAACACGCGTGTGAACAATAGTGGTGATGGTTTTACAATACTACGGTTGGGGTGTATAGTGCTGTGAATGTGTAGTGTAGTGTTGGTCCTGACGAAGAGACGGATACGTCTCGAAACCGGTAGACCGTAAATCTGGTAGTGGTTTTTACTAAATTTACTAATATTCTGTTAGCCTAGCCTTTTTAAATAAACTGCGTAGTTTTCGGTACATGCAGGTCTATAAAAGAAGTTTAATTAACTCACGTAATACGTTTTTGTTCATGTACTCTTTGTAGCCAAAGTTATTTAACGCGAATGAACTAAATTAAAATTTTACTCCCTTTCTTTTAACTCGTAGCGTCTACTTGTCGGCTTGTCTGCTTGTCGCATGTTTGCCGAAAAAATTTGGATCGATTTTTAACCCTTTTCCCGTGATGCAATCTAGCTGAAACTTTACAGACAGACTCACGGCGATGATGAAAATGATATAACAAATTTTCGTTAAAATTTTTTAAACAATTATAGAATAATTTTGGATTTTTCGAAATTTTATCGGTTTTCATTACTCCCTTTCGTAGCGTCGCCCGACTCGAGCCCGACGCGTGGAGTAAGCGCGAAACCGGTTTCAACTAGTAAATGAGAAAGGGAGTATAATAAAAACTTGTTTTTTATGGGTTAGTTTTTTGTAGGATATATTTTCACGAAGAACAGTTTGGAAGCCTAAATTTTTCTGTGCTTTTATATAAAATTGTATAGTTACGTCATGTAAAATATCAATGGTGAGTTAGTTACCTTTTAAAAATCACACCCTCTTGAAAAATTAAATTTTGATTTTTTTCAAATTTTTTCCTGCGTAATCTTTATTGGGGACCAGATAAAATTCTGAAAATTGCACACGTGAAAGATCTCTACAGTATACAATTTCAGTAAATCTTTGAGATTAAATAAAGATTAGCATAGATAAGCTTGATAGAATAAAATAAGGGCCGCTAAGATGTTTGAACGAATGAACGAGGAAAGAATGGTAAGAAAAATATATGACGCAAGTGTTGACGGCACCAGAACGAGAGGGCGACCGCGGGAGACGTGGCATGGCCAGATTAACCAGATACTGGAAGATGGTCTGTCAGGAGCCTCAACAAGCTTGTGTGCGAAGATGTGTGAAGGTGGACGAGGCGAGAGTTGCGTGTCAGGACAGAGGAGTGTGGCGCTCTACCCTCCGCATGATGGTAAGTAAGTACGTAAGAGATTTAATACAAAGTATAAAAGAATGTTATTTCCTGCAAAAAATGCTCGACTTTCCATATACGGGAAATGTAAGTGTAAGGTGTTCATTATTTCTAAGACATTTTAACCAAGAACCTTAATATAAGTAGAAGACTGCCTGATACATAATTTTGAATTATTTTAGATACAAATCTATTTTTGTCCAGACAAAGATAGCAGTGCTCAAAACGGTATACCGCCCGACGCTTACGTACGGTCACCAGATATGGATGCTAAACGAACGAACACGCTCTAGAGTCCAAGCTGCCGTAATGAAGTACTTAGGAGTGGCAGAAGTTACGAAATGGGATCGAATAAGAAACTCGACGACCCGAGACGATCTAAATATTGAACCACTGCTAATCTTCTTAGAAAAATCGCAACAAGGCTACTAAAATGTACTAAAAATGTCCGATGACCGAATTCCTAGGAAAACACTGAGTGCGATTCCTGAGGGAAGACGCCCAGACACAGTTGGGGTAACTCCAGAAACTGTGTGAGGAAAGGATGGGACTACAATGGACGGAGGCCGCACAATCAGCGCAAGACAGGGACGAATGGAAGCGCCCAGTGGAAGACAAGGGGAAGAAGATGAGATGAGATGAGACGAACTTGTCCTTTTTAAAGCTAAACAGTCTGTACTTTCCATAGCACCTCGCATCTGCCGTTGGAATAAAAATAATCTTGAAATTTTTGTGAATTTCAAAAATGTCAAAATTAGTCAGTGAAATCTATCGGCCCGCTGTTAAGCCGATAGCAATGCTTTATAAGCCCCAACAGAAATACTCTTGAAATTCGATATCTTTATAATTAGAAGATCGAGTTTCACTCGGAGTACGCGTCATTCCCGTCTCCATTTTATTTATGGTGGACTTGGTTGGCTTTCTAACGTCACTTGTTATTAATAAAAATTAAAATTACTTTTAATTTTAATATATAATATGTTTCGAATTTTCTTGTTATCTGCCTGCCACTACTTATTGAGTTCTGATTTGTAAATGAAATGACACTAGATTACGAATACCTTTTTATTCCATAAACTATCCTAATGTAACCAGGCACTTAAGTGAGTATTTTAGCAATTGAAGACGTCCCTATAAAAAGGGTCTATATGCCAAAATTAAATTTTACAGGAGAGAGAAAAAACACTGTGGCGCCATCTCCTATCGAAGGTCGGTAATCATTTGACCATATTGCCATATCGTGGATGTGGGATGCAAATAAAACTCTTAAATAACCATTTTAACTTTATTTATTAGACAGACTGGTTACTAATTTTATCGGATCACTTTCTTAAATTCACACTAATTGTTCTAGAATATTTCACATAGGTTGGCACTAATTCATGTCAATTCGCACAAGTGGTCGCACTTATTTCCAAACCCCTGTTAGGTACTGTTTTAATTTATTTTCATTTATTCACACTACTGGCCATACTCGCACCGTTCGCTTTTATGTGGTCTTCTATGTCGCGCTGTCAAATAACAATAACTGCGCGCGTGGCCGCTCGCATTTTATGTAAAACGTCGATTTCGCGATGCCTCGAGAACGTTCTACTAGTTTCTCCACATTTCTAGTAGTGTCCACATATTTCTAGTGATTTTGAGTAAAGCTAAGTTGATTCTATATTCATTAGGGACCATTCGAAAGACGATAATTAATGCGTAGTTAGACTCTCGCGACAATATAAATCATGCAAAGATTGACGAAACCTTCATCTGTAAATATCGAAAGGAAATACAATCTTTGTTCTATATACGTGTGTGTATAAGTGAATGAACAGTATCCAGAATAAGGGATGAGGTTTCTTACAAAGGATGGGGCGTGTATCAGAACGTAGAAACGCGTAGGGAGTAGTCGTACCCACGCCATCGAAATATGTAAAATTTGCGTTCTATCTAGGGGAGAGGAGGGTGTTCCCATACACATTCAGTTTCAGTGCCGATAAATCGGCGTTTATTAGCTCAATAACTTTTATAACAGCTTGCATCACAACATAAAATAATGTTAAGAATATTTACAGAGTTTATGAATAAGATAGCAACAACTACAATATACAATTTTTTGTACGCAGGCCTTCATCGTTACCTACCTCGCTAGGTACATAAAAATACCTGTTCTGAGGTAAGTAGCCGTTCCATTCATTGAGACTCCATTTAAATATTTAATTTCATTGTTACGTAATTAGAAGAATAAAAGAAAAATAAAGTAAAGTAATTTAGAGTAAAAAGTATATAAAGTAAATAAGAAATAAGAAATAAAGTAAATAAGAATAAAAATATAAGTAAAGTAAAGTAAAAAGTATATACATATATGAACAAACAAAAGTCTAAATAAGTAAATTAATTCCAAGGTTGATAATATAAGAACAAAGCATATAGTAAATGTTCAGTAAATACACTATTGTTCATTTGAGCATCTCTTCCAGCTGATTTCTCCCAATATTGAATAGCCATTCAGCCAGCAATACGCGGAATTTTAGATGTTTTGTAATTGTTATCTCTTTTGGTAATTTGTTATACATCCGTGGTCCTAAGAAAAATGCGTGCCTTTGTGCAATAGGTCTAATGTCAAGCTATCAAAGATCGCCGAAAAAAATCAATATTATTTTACAAAGTAACTGTGGTAAATATACTTGCAGCTTAAAAATCAACCGATGATTTCCATAGGCAAATAGCGTAAAACGTCAGACGCGCTCTCTAGATTACGATCACCCGCCGAATGGCGCGTGTTGCTGTCTGAAGCATTGGGAATGGTAAAGGCTAACGCTAGATAAGGGCAGTTGTGTGTGTTGCTTTGTGCGTTTGGCTAAAACCATGTGTACAGAATTAGCCGCTGTACGGGAATGCCCTCCGCCCCCTAATACTTGTTATTACGGAGAAAACGTTCTAGAAGCTTCCTTTATTCCCGCATCGGCGGACATCAAAGTAATCCCAATACAATATGCGACTCGATATCGCGTTCCAGGCCCCGCCCCCTGTGCCACGCAGCTGCAACCCTTAAGGTACAGATACACATGCTTCTTTAGTGGCATAGTAATGAGCATGCCACTAATAAGCATGCCCTAACAACTGTACACACTTGCTCACTACTGGCATGCTTATTAGTGGCATGCTCATAAATAGGCATGCCCAAAGCTAACAATCAAACACACACGCTTATTAGTGGCATGCTCTTGTCATAAAATAGAGACGTTCTTGTTCAAAATGGAAACTTTGCAAACTGAAATAGAAAATTCAAGTGAACCAATAAATCAAAAAAGTTCCCGAGTTTCCATCCGCACATTTTTGATTTTAGTTTATATTATTTATATTGTCAGATTTGAATCATTCATGCCTATTAATACAGTTTCGTAAGCATTATTTCTCACTATATTATTTTTACACAACGGTGACCGAGTATTCCACAGACAATCGTGATTGCTATAATAAGTCACGAAAAGTAATGTTTTATCACCTCCCCAACGCGCCATATTTGTTTCATCTGTCGCGGACTGAGAAGATCGCATTGATAATACTAGCCGCGAAGCCCATAAGCATGCTCATAATAAGCAAGTCTGTTCACACATGCTCCAAAGATACCCCTTCTCTATGGTGAATGACAGTGGCATGCTTATAAATCAACCGGCGGTTGATTTTTGAGCATGCCACTAGGTGGCATGCTCATTACTGGCAATGTGCGTACACACATGCCACTAATGAGCAAGGCTTAAAGAAGATCGATATTGCGCATGCTCACATGTCACTAAATAAGCATGTATATCAGCACCTTAACGCTAGATAAGGGCAGGCGTTTGTTGCTTTGTGCGTTTGGCTAAAACCATGTGTACAGAATTAGCCGCTGTACGGGAATGCCCTCCGCTCCCCTAATACTTGTTATTACGGGGAAAACGTTCTAGAAGCTTCCTTTCTTCCCGCATCGGCGGAGATCAAAGTAATCCCGATACAATATGCGACTCGATATGGCGTTCCAGGCCCCGCCCCCTGTGCCACGCAGCTGCAACCCTTACGAAGGCACACAATTTAAACCTTTCGGGTTCCGGTCTCTGTATCGGAGAGTATTCGTTTAATGACGGACTTCTTCTCTTCTTCGCTTACAATTTGTATTTGGGTCAACCTTATGACCTGCGATGCCCGAAAGCCAACTGCCTGATAGCCCTACGTTCATTCTGTTAAAAAATTAAATGGATTAATGTAGAACTATTAATATTTAAAGAATTTATTCACATTTATCAACATATACATATAAAAAGAAACCCATGTTTGCCTACCCGCCAAGATTTCTCCACAACCAGCCACAACCACCCACCGATGGTTATGGTGGTGGATAGCCCTTGGTGTCACATCGAAAATATGCGAGTTGGTGGGGGTGGCTGTGCGTGGGTGGGAGTGGGTGATGAAAATGTGCTTTCTAGCACATTGTTTTGTTATGGGAAGGCCGCAAATGCTTCAGATTGTTTCAAAATAGGCTCGCCGACTGTGTCGGAGAGTCTAGAAGGTTCTGGAAAAACCTGCTCTAGAAAGTTCTGGAAGGAGAAGGTTCTAGAAAGTTCCCGAAAGTTCTATAAGGTCCTAAACTGAGTGGCGGAACGTGTCGGTGTGTCTAGAAGGTTCCTGTACATTTGCAAATTTATTGAAAGTTCTGGAAGGAGAATGTTCTAGAAGGTTCGCGAAAGTTTTATGACGATCCAAACAGTGTACTAAAAATCTACGCGTGCAAAGCCGCGCGGGCACAGCTAGTTAATATTCATAAATTTTAATTAAATATAACTTTGTATAAACCACTTAAATAATGACTCTACGTCTACCGGTTTCGATACCACCGTATCTTCATCCGAACTGATGTATGGCAGAGAAACATAGTCCATCGGCTAGAGCATGTCCGGGAGGCTTGCGGCCTTTGAGATGTAGTGCTACAAACGCATGGCGAGGATCCATTGCCCATCCAACAACCAACGGGCAATTTGAATAGGCCATAATATAAGGCATTCGGGCCTGCTTTTTACCATTGTCGAAGGAAATGTTTAAGGCAACAATCGTAGAGGTCGCCCGAGATCAAGCTACATGGACCAGATTATCGGAGATGTACGCTGTAGCATCTACCAAGAAATGAAGAGGATGGCAGGTGACAGAGAGGAGTGGAGAAATCGAGTGCTTGTTGCAGACCAATCCTAGGATTGCGACCCAAAAAAAAAGTTTTTGTCGTTATAATGTGATGTCTCACTAATTTAAAGCTACTCATCTAGACACAGGCATATTCTAATGCGATAATCCTAATTTTTATGTTTGAATATTTTTGTGAGTAAAATCTGTTAGCAATCATCGAACACAAATATCACAATCGCAGTTAGTATAGTTAGAGTTATACTACTTCATTACTAACTTCCACTATTAATACGTACATGTAATGATGTGTGATATATTTTTTTATACACATTTCTGCTTTGTACTTTATTTTTATTTTCTATACTCATATTTTAATGCTTATACATGATATTTTCACTGCTTATATATGTACTTTATATTTATATATTTTATATTTCACTGCTATTTTTTTTATGTATTTACTTCTTGAATTTTATGTAATATTTTTTAATATTTATTATATAACACGTTCTAGGAATTTATAATTTTATATCTTATATGCACCGCTTATACCTGATATTGTTTTATATACTTCTTTCTATATTATATCATTTTTATGTAAAAACCTATAAACCTATAAACCTATAAACCTATAAAACATATAAACCTATAACCTATAAACAAACAAATAAATAATGATAAAGTCCACCACTAACACCAAGTATATCTATTACTTCAAAGGAAACGTTATTTAAATTTAATGTATACTTACTTCAAAATTTATACAAAAGCAGTACTTGATTACTACTTCAAAACGAAGTTGAGCTTGTGTGTGGTTATAAAACTCTAGAATATGAAGCAATCCATTATGCAGTTTGCAGCGGGATAAGTCAAATATGACCTGGCTCAACGCTAGGAACGTTTGCCCTGCTTTCATAATTTCCCGTCAACATGCAGGGAATTGTTAAAGTAAGCACCGACCTGCGCAAACACTCAACTCGGTCCGGACCTGGTCCCCAGCATCCCACAGGAGCGGTGTCACATTTGTTTCAGTACCAGAAATAACACATCCAGGATGGCGAACTAATTATAATATGGTGATTATATTATGCATATTCAACTTGCATAACAATACAAGCCCGAGTTAACAAGGAAAAACGTAGGAAAAAATATTGTAGGTGGTGATGCGGTTTATCTATACTAATATTATAAAGAGGAAAGATTTGTTTGAATTGAATAGGCTCCGAAACTACTAGACCGATTTGAAAAATTCTTTCACATATAGAATCCTACATTATCCCTGATGAACATAGGCTATAGAATATTTTCAAAAAATTTAGAAATCCGTATGAAAACTTCGATAATGTAACCCAACGTGTGAAAAAAATATCAAAAAAAATCTTATATCACGTACGCTGCGGAAATTATTGACAATAGAGCAAAATGAGAATGTTCTAGAAGGTTCGCGAAAGTTCTATGACGATCCAAACAGTGTACTAACAATCTACGCGTGCAAAGCCGCGCGGGCACAGCTATTTAATATTCATAAATTTTAATTAAATAACTTTGTATAAACCACTTAAATAACGACTTTACGTCTACCGGTTTCGATATCACCGTATCTTCATTAGAACTGACGTACAACTGACTATTCGAAGCATCTTTTAGAAACTGGCCACACCTTTAAAAAGGAAAACGTCATCGAAATTCTACATATAAATAATATAGACCTTAGATTAGATAAATAAGAGATACTAGAAATAAAAAAAGCCTCAACACTAAAGCCAACATTATTAATAATCAGATAAATTTCATGAATAGCCCGCTACTAGATATATTTCCCATTTCGGCGTCCACCCCTCAATTACCCCCACCATAGCTGTAGCCACGCCCCTATTCGGAATTGATTTGTTTACTAGGAGAGGTAATGGATAGTCAGTTGTATGTCAGTCCAGATGAAGATACGGTGGTATCGAAACCGGTAGACGTAGAGTCATGATTTAAGTGGTTTATACAAAGTTATTTAATTAAAATTTATAATTATGTCCAACCACAAAGTAAACGCTATAAGCATCAAAAATATATTAATATTAAATTTATTCTTAACTCTTATTCTCAATATTGCACAATATTTATTTGGGTCAACTTTCTGACCTGCGATGCCCGAAAGCCAACTGCCTGACAGCCCAACGTTCATTCTTCTGTTAAAAAATCAAATTTCGCCATTATTATTTTTAAAAGCTGTGTTATCAGGTTTTAACGGTAGTTCAGAAGAAGAAGAAGAAAGAAGTGTGAAGTTTCCTGGGATATTCTGCCGCGTATATCTGACCTCTTTGGTCGATATTTGGGATCCGATTGCAGGTTCCATCATCAAGGCTGATTTGTCACAGGGCATCACATCACAGATATATGCGGCAGTATATTCCAGAAAATTACACAGAGAAGATTCTTATGCTTATGATTATGTCGTATATAATGATAACTTGTTGTACGGAATTACTCTTACCAATAGTCTAAACTATGTACATTAAAAATTACTTAAATCCATGTAAGATAAAGCGAGGAAAAGATGAATGAAAATGTATATAGGTAGTTAAGTATTTTTGTTCCTCTCGTATTTGTCATTGGTTGTTGTAAGAAAAGGGGTATCCACATATGTTGTTTTGAGTGGCGTCGCTATCAAACATTTGAAAGAATTCACATATTTGGGTAGCAGAATTTCCCATGATGGCCGCTCAGGGGCAGACATCATAAGCAGAGTACAACAAGCAAGAGTCGCTCACAACAAAAATCCAAGATCCTCGAATCCCCCAACATTGATTTAACGGTTAGGAAGAACTTGATTAAATCTCTTGACTGGAGTGTACTGATGTATGGCAGAGAAACATAGTCCATCGGCTAGAGCATGTCCGGGAGGCTTGCGGCCTTTGAGATGTAGTGCTACAAACGCATGGCGAGGATCCATTGCCCATCCAACAACCAACGGGCAATTTGAATAGGCCATAATATAAGGCATTCGGGCCTGCTTTTTACCATTGTCGAAGGAAATGTTTAAGGCAACAATCGTAGAAGTCGCCCGAGATCAAGCTACATAGACCAGATTATCGGAGATGTACGCTGTAGCACCTACCAAGAAATGAAGAGGATGGCAGGTGACAGAGAGGAGTGGAGAAATCGAGTGCTTGTTGCAGACCTATCCTAGGATTGCGACCCAAAAAAAAGTTTTTGTCGTTATAATGTGATGTCTCACTAATTTAAAGCTACTCATCTAGACACAGCCTAATTTTTATATTTGAATATTTTTGTGAGTAAAATCTGTTAGCAATCATCGAACACAAATATCACAATCGCACTTAGTATAGTTAGAGTTATACTACTTCATTACTAACTTCCACTATTAATACATACATGTAATGATGTGTGATATATTTTTTTATACACATTTCTGCATTGTACTTTATTTTTAATTTTTATACTCATATTTTAATGCTTATACCTGATATTTTCACTGCTTATATATGTACTTTATATTTATACATTTTATATTTCACTGCTTACACCTGCTATTTTTTTATGTATTTACTTCTTGAATTTTATGTAATATTTTTTATTTCTATTTTTATATAACACGTTCTAGGAATTTATAATTTTATATCTTATACGTACCGCTTATACTTGATATTGTTTTATATACTTCTTTCTAAATAAATAAATAAATAATGACAAAGTCCACCACTAACACCAAGTATATCTATTACTTCAAAGGAAACGTTATTTAAATTTAATGCATACTTACTTTAAAATTTATACAAAAGCGGTACTTGATTACTACTTCGAAACGAAGTTGAGCTTGTGTGTGGTTATAAAACTCTAAAATATGAAGCAATCCATTATGCAGTTTGCAGCGGGATAAGTCAAATATGACCTGGCCCAACGCTAGCAACGTTTGCCCTGCTTTCATAATTTCCCGTCAACATGCAGGGAATTGTTAAAGTAAGCACCGACCTGCGCAAACACTCAACTCGGTCCGGACCTGGTCCCCAGCGTCCCACAGGAGCGGTGTCACATTTGTTTCAGTACCAGAAATAACACATCCAGGATGGCGAACTAATTATAATATGGTGATCATATTATACATATTCAACTTGCATAACAATACGAGCCCGAGTTAACAAGGAAAAACGTAGGAAAAAATAATGTAGGTGGTGATGCGGTTTATCTGTACTAATATTATAAAGAGGAAAGATTTGATTGTGTGTTTGAATTGAATAGGCTCCGAAACTACTGGACCGATTTGAAAAATTCTTTCACATTCAGAATCCTACATTATCCCTGATGAACATAGGTTTTATAATATTTTCAAAAAATTTAGAAATCCGTATGAAAACTTCGATAATGTAACCCAACGTGTGAAAAAAATTTCAAAAAAACCTTATATCACGTACGCTGCGGAAATTATTAACAATAGAGCAAAATGATGTACTACAGTTTTATAGAGGACATCAATATCTACAAAAAAGTCCGAGATACCATATATCTAACTATTACAGTTATGTCACAATAACTACTTTTTATGTTAAAATATGTATACAGGGAAGCTCTGACCTAATAAATTTAATGGCTTATGTTTTGTATGATGTTTTCGCAAACATTAGAAATGAATGTAAAATAATCAAATATTAAAAAATAACAAAATAAATAAAAATATAAAAATAAAAATGAAAAAATTCATTAAAATAATAATATCCAAACTTTCTTTATAATATACCTACATACTCTTTTTTAGTAACCTCCGACGCAAAAAGAAGGATATCTGTGTGTGTTAAAACTTATAATTTTTGAAACTTTTGTTATATACCCGTGCGAAGCCGGGGTGGGCCGCTAGTAATAAATAAAGGTGCAATGAGATTTGTTTAAGGGGGGGATAAGGTTTTTAATTTTTTTTTTGCATTTTATTTTTAATTTATTAAATGAATGTATAACATCGCAAGAATATTGTGTCAAAATTTCAAGTCAATCGGAGCAAAATTGACGAAATTATGAACATTTGAGCGATACTCAGACTGATTTTCTATACCTGCTCGGGCAGCTAAGAGACGCGCTCACCTGAGGACTACCGGACGTGCTATTGTATTAGAAGAGTTTTGCTTAGACAAGGACAAAAAGATGCTGATGACTAAAGCTCTTTGCTGTGTGAACATGGCATCGACGATTATGTGTAAGTATAAAATAAGTGTTGAGTTTTATTTTGAATTTTACAGTGTGCAAAACTTTAAAGCGTGTTCCCCACATCTCACGTTTTCAAAGTCGGTGTCCATCATAACTTCAAAACTACTGCACCGATCCTTTTGAAATTTTGAACACAATTTCTGTACATAATTTACGAGGTAACGCTGGAGACTTTTTTTCAAATTTGTTATTAATTTTTATTTTTTAATAACAAATTAGTCGATATTTTTCGCAAAAAATCGCGTTTTTCCTTTCAAAGTGTTCCAAAAAATTGAAAATTGAAATTTCAAAAAACCCTCCCAGCGTTACTTCGGAAAACCTATTA
>JADDOH010017935.1:0-14093 GCA_016648135.1 Agrypnia vestita
TTTGCAGTCACTTTAAAAGTAATGAATAACTGAATGTTTTGAGGGAGTGTAGTTTATTATTAAATACCTTGGTGAGTATCGTTGGTGGCACCGGTAGGTACATAATTGGTATTTTTTCTGAAAAGATTAGGTAAAACTTTTGGGTCTGATGTATCAGTGAGTGGCTAAATCCAAGATAATGGTCCCATTGCATATACAACGAAAATGAGTATTTCACTATATTATTGATTGTGCTAATAACAAAATGAAAGATAAATTACGTTTAAATAGTAAGTATTAAATAAGATATTACACTTTAAAGTTCCGAAAAATGCACTGCATATTTTGACATTTCATAGGCAATATATGAGGTTAGGTTAGGTTATTAGGTTTGGTTTGTTAAATTTAGATGAAGATTTTTTTAGTTAGATTAAATTAACAGGACGTTAAATTATACAGTGAAGTACTTATTTTCATTGTATGCACAATGGGACCATCATCTTGGATTATTCCTCAGTGAGTCGCCCGGCACTATGCTAGTTACGAACGATGGCAGTGGAGCACCGATCTTCAGTCGCGATCTGGTCACCGGAGAGCATGGCCGCGAGAAGCTGTCTGCTCCTGTTCCTGTCAGTGGTCAGCCATATAGTCCCGAGTTGTGGCGGATATGAAGTGCCGCCCGCCAGGCTGGAAGCCTTCTATCCCAAGGGATTGCGCGTGTCCATTCCAGGTAATCGGGAATCATTGTCCTAAATGTTTTAATCAATGAAAACAACTTACATTGCTTTATGTTTATGTAACGTTAACCCTTACGCAGCCGTGCTGCTTAACTCGTGACCATAAGAAATTTAAATTTTAAGTATTTTATTTGCAACATTTGGTAAATCGCATGATATACATACCACTTTGAGCTTCACACTCTACGCTTGCGAAGTCTTTTTATATAATACATTTTATATCAGATATCTTGTTGATTTTTAAAGCGACTATTAATTTTATTTTCTATATTATTTCTCATTTCTCTACCATAAAAGGTATATTGTCCTCCTAATTTTTATATATATTTTTTTTATATTTTACGCCAATGTCGCACTAGGACTATCTACTAGGATCATTAGCAAACTGTTGATAAACGGTGCTATTTTTTTTTAATAAGAATTAAATGCCTCTCGTATAATTTCGTATATAAAATTAAATCACTATGTATATTCGTCCCACCCCACACACTACTTCCTTCTTTCTCTTCATTTAATAAACATAATAACTAATAACATTCGTACATATTTGATTTCTTTCTGTCTTACTACCCACAAACTGTATTTTTAACGGAGCTAATGTCAAATATGTCAGTTAATTTTATTTTATTTTTAGTAGGATCCGCTTTATATAAATGGTATTTTACAAGTTATTTCTAAGAGGAACAGAAAAATTATATGTTTAATTGGCTCGCATGGCTAGGGTCAGAATTCGATTGTAGATGAAAGCGATAAAAAGTACGAAACATAAAACTAATTTTAATACACAGGTTAGGTGCATTACCAAAAGTAATGCAGAATTATCGCTGTTTTGTTGTTGTTATGATTTGTAGCCTATTGCAGGGTTTATCGCGAAAGATGATTCTGTTCGGTCGACAGGTCAGTCAAATCGTCACAATTCGTCGTGGAACATTCCAGATGGCTCGAGGTGAAAATCATATTAATATCAAACTAATATGGTTTTAATAATTACAACATTAAAAGTATCGTGGATAGCACCACTTTATAACTGGTGTCACTAATAAATTAACACAACAGTTAGAAATCGAGGTTTTGGTATAAAAAGTGGTTCGGCGCAACAAAGAAAAATCCAGAGCACATTATGATCTGAACATAACTTAAGTTTGGTGGGAATTCTGCATCACTTTTTCATTTAAAGCAATACAAACTCTTTTGCCAAGAACTTGCACCAATACTACGCTCACGGCTGTCAAACGGTAAGCTACGCTAATGGGCCTACCACACATGCCGGTTTGTAAACGGGGCACCGTCAAAACACCAACTACACGCACGTTTGTACACGGAACACCGTGGGTGTAGTTGGTGTTTTGTACACGGTGCAACCGGCATGCGCATGCAAAAGTGTGGTGATACTTATGCGCGTGGTAGGCCCATAAGTATTGGACGAGGCGCGAGTGTTCTCTCGACCGCACCAGGGGAACCAAACTCAGTGGCCCGCATAATACCTACGTTACTTAACAAAAATACATTATCTGATTTGTAACATTTTTCTATTATTCATCCTTTTAATATGGATGCCATTAACTTTACAAACATGGCAAAGGATGCAGTGGACACCTTAATTAGCATAATTATGAATCCCACTAATAAATTTAATAAAGAACATTTTTCTAAAATAATTCCAAAAACTAATGGCATAACGGGCACCATTAATCAAATAGCCGCGAAAATGGCCAATCTTGAAGGTGAACTGGCAGCTTACAAAAATATAAGTCATAACAAAGAAAGCTCCGATAAATCTTATAACAACTCTCTTGAAATTTTAGATTCTATAGCTGAAATGGACGAGCGTAAATTGAGATTCCATAATATAATAATGCACATTTAAAGGAAAGTGCGGCTGAAACGCTAAGTCAAAAACTAGTTGACGATACTAACAAAGTCACCAAAGTATTAAACGACATTGACAACTCCGTACAAGCAGGTATGGTCGAACTTTACAGATAAGGAAAATCTCGAGATAACAAACCAAGACCGATTAACATTGAATTCAACGTTACATCTATCCCAAAACTTTTACTCAGCCAACGTCGCATGCTTAAGGAAAATATAAGAATATATCAAAATCTAACTCCTAATCAACAAAAAAGGCTAAAGGAATTATACGAGGAACTTGAGACTCGGTTGTCCTTTTTTTGTTGTTGTTGTAAACTGATTTAACAATGAAATATATCAACTCGGTCCCGAGGATAATTGTGAAATCAAAAAAATATCAAAATTCAAAAATAATAAAGAGGTTATGAAGAAAATTTACTATCAAAACGTACGAGCTTTAAAAAAATACAGGAATTACGCAATAATGCTCCTCTTATACACTGTGATATTCAGTGAAACTTGGCATAGACAATTGTGTAAAATCAAGTGAATTAGGTTTTGACTGGTGTAATGCGATATCGCAAGGATAGGGATCATGTAACTAGTTCGAAGTCCAAGGGAGGTGGTGTACTTATCTGTGTGCCAAAACTATATCTGCTCATCAGCTTGTCTCAGTACACAATGACATTGAACAGATAATTATTATACTGAGCACAAAACCGGAAAAACCATAATTGTTTGTACGTAGGTACTGTACGTACATACCACCGTCTTCTAGTGTTGATGTCTACAGAAAACATGTAGAGGAAATATAAATAATACGTACTAAATACCCGAAATTTAAATTAATATCGTTGGGTGATTATAATTTACCGAACAATTTAAACCAGGGGAATTAATAGATCCAAGATCTGAACTAGTGAATGTTAGCGCGCAAACATAAAAAATAATTTATATGTCTTTTTTCCTTGGCTTGACACAAGTTTAATCGCAATAATCGCATCCTTGACCTTGTATTGTCAAGTGATAAATTCACGGAAGTGGATCCAGCAGAGGAATATTTACTTTCTGTTGATATACATCATCCACCCTTGATTATAAGCATTAAGTACAATTATGTCAAACCGCATGAAAATCATACATTTTCACGAAATTTTCATAAAGCAGACTACGCTTCTATCAATGATCAATGATATTGATTGGTCCTTTTTGTTGAGTTGTCATGATGATGATATCTTCTGTGTATAGTTTTCTGGGATATTCTGCCGTGTGTGTGTGACCTCTCTGGCCAACGTTTCGGATCCCATTGCAGGGTCCATCATCAGGGCTGATGTGATGAGTGAGTGTTGAAGTGTAGGTTAAGTATTACCTTGCAATACCGTACCGAAGTCAGGGTGTCTCCAAGTTTGTGTTATGTTAAATACTGGATTGCAGTACCGTGTCGAAAGCAAGGTGTGTGTCTTCTTGTAGTGTTTTATATATCTACTAACGGATGTCGGACTGTGCGGATCGTCTATTTGATTTATCTTGCAGCGCCGGATACCACGATGTTCTTAACTTAAGACCGTCATCCCTATTAATGTTTACCGGGTGCTTGTATATTTCGATTGCTTCTTTGACCAGGCGTGTGTGGTGACTTTTGGGCTTTCCTAAGATTTTTGGCTCAAATGAAAAATGGTGGCCCGTATCTAGAAAGTGCTCAGCCAATGCCGATTTTTCCGGGTGACCGAGTTTGCATGCTCTTTTATGCTCATCAACCCTCTTTGAAATCGTGCGTGCTGTTTGTCCCACATACACTTTGTCGCAATTTTGACAATCGAGCCTATAAACACCGTCGGTCTCAAGGGGATCCCGATCCTTCGCTGGTCTTAAGAGGTCCTTAACCTTGTTGTTTGTGCCGAACACTGTCTTAATATTCTGTTTCTTGAGCGCTTTAGCAATCCTGTCTGTTACATTATGGATATAAGGCAAGAAAGCAATCCCTTTGATCTCAGCTCCGAGAAAAACACAGAACACCACACACGCCTGGTCAAAGAAGCAATCGAAATATACAAGCACCCGGTAAACATTAATAGGGATGACGGTCTTAAGTTAAGAACATCGTGGTATCCGGCGCTGCAAGATAAATCAAATAGACGATCCGCACAGTCCGACATCCGTTAGTAGATATATAAAACACTACAAGAAGACACACACCTTGCTTTCGACACGGTACTGCAATCCAGTATTTAACATAACACAAACTTGGAGACACCCTGACTTCGGTACGGTATTGCAAGGTAATACTTAACCTACACTTCAACACTCACTCATCACATCAGCCCTGATGATGGACCCTGCAATGGGATCCGAAACGTTGGCCAGAGAGGTCACACACACACGGCAGAATATCCCAGAAAACTATACACAGAAGATTCTGAACGGCCGTGAAAACCTAAGGACATTTTTAATGATGATGATATTACCGAAAAATATATTTCATAGTATTATTGACGAAAAATTTGTTCCATATGTTGAAATATTTCCTAGTTCTTTTCCAAAATGGGTTTCGAAAGATTTAAAGGAAATGATAAAAAAAGAAAACGCTTGCTCACAAAACATATAAAGAAACAAAAAACAGTATCGATTATAGCAATTACTCACAGCTTAAATCTCAATGTAAAGTATTATCTAAATGGTGTTACTCTAATTATATAAATGTTAAAACCTTTAAGAATTATACAAAATCCCTAAAAGTTTATAAAAAAAGTTATCCTAATATTAGGTCCTTACATATGAAATTGAGGTTTTGCCGTACTGGCAAATTTGATCTCAAATATCTTCTTTTTGGCTAGGAATTCCAAATCCAAATTTATACAGCTATTTACTCATGTATTTGTGTTTTGAAAATTATAATTCATTTGTTTTTTCCTCAATTGTTTTTTTCTTTGCGTCACTCAGTTTACAAAATGAAAAACTTGAAATATCGCGTTATTTACGAGTACGAGTTCCACCGTGGCACCAGTGCTGCAGAAACGGCTCGAAGGATTAATGATGTGTATGGCGACGGTGCCGCAAAAGAAAACACAGTGCGTTTTTGGTTCCAACGTTTTCGTTCTGGAAATTTCGACCTGCAGAACAAGCCCCGTGGACGGCCGGAGACCAAAGTTGATAATGAAGAATTAAAGGCTATTGTGGAAGCGGATCCATCGCAAACCACATCCGAGTTAGCTGCAGGCTGCGGTGTTAGTGATAAAACTGTTTTAATCCACTTGAAGCAAATTGGTAAGGTGAAAAAGCTTGAAAGGTGGGTACCTCACGAATTGAGTGAAGCAAATCAACAAACGCGCGTTGACTGCTGCGTTGCATTACTCAACCGGCACAATAATGAAGGGATTTTAAATCGAATCATTACCTGTGATGAAAAGTGGATCCTGTACGATAATCGGAAGCGCTCATCGCAATGGCTGAACTCTGCCGAACCAGCCAAACCATGCCCCAAGCGAAAATTGACTCCAAAAAAGTTACTTGTGAGCGTTTGGTGGACTAGTGCTGGTGTCGTTCACTACAGCTTTCTTAAATCTGGCCAGACGATTACGGCAGATGTCTATTGTCAGCAACTGCAAACCATGATGGAAAAGCTAGCTGCTAAACAACCGAGGCTGGTTAATCGCTCTAGGCCACTGCTGCTTCATGATAACGCTAGACCACACACTGCACAACAGACGGCTACCAAATTAGAGGATCTTCAATTGGAATGTCTAAGACATCCACCGTACTCTCCGGACCTTGCCCCAACAGATTACCATTTTTTTCGAAATTTGGATAACTTCTTGCAAAGGAAAAAATTCAACTCCGATGGGGCAGTCCAAACCGCCTTCAAAGATTTTATTGATTCCCGTCCGAATGGTTTTTTTAGTAAAGGGATCGATGAAATATCTATGAGATGGCAAAAGTGCATAGATAGCAATGGTACATACTTTGATTAAATAAATATATTATAATAAAAAAAAATCGGCTTTATGTTCCTCCCATACTAAACGTCAATTTCATATGTAAGGACCTAATATTATGTTTTACAATAGTAAATTTTGTAATAATTTTGATGGGATTGTTCATTTATTTGCGGAGTTCTTCAAAATGTCTATGAACCTGTATTACCTGGATTACTTGGGTACTGTTTTTAATATGTCTTTTAGATTTTTATCCGTTGATGGAGAACTATCATTGTTGGCAATTCAAGTTTGTGTTGTACTCATTGAGTTGGAACACAGCTAGACAGAGTGAGCATTCGTATTCTATCCAGCTTTGTAAACATAAGTATTATTTCTAATGCGCATACATAAGAATGCACGCTTATTTAAAAAAAAAACGTTAAAGGTAAAAACAAACTTTTATCATTTTATAAAATACTAGCTGTGCCCGCAGCTTTGCACGCGTGGAATTCAGATTGAGACTATAAGAGTATCGGTGAAAAATCAATATAATCTAAACTGCTTGCCCAAATAATGTAGTGTGACTGGCAATTTTTTTCTGCTTAAAATATCCATGACGATAAGCAAATTTATTTTCATAAGATTCTTAAATTACCCCCAGACAGATTAAAGATATATGCCGTCGCGGACTGTTTGAGTTCTAAAACTTCTTTATAGAAAGTATTCAAATATCTCTTACCGTTACGGCAGTGTTCGTAAAAAAAGCATCACTCGACCACCTTTTCGTCGACTTTAGTTGTAAAATAGCTCACCACGAAAAGCCCTTTTATTTTAACGGGTTAATATATAGCCTATAACTACCCTGAAAGTCCATTCTAAATATTTGTGAAGGAATTTTTGAAATCGGTTGAGTAGTTTCGGAGATTACTTCGTACATCCAAACATACATATCTTTTACTTACCTTTACTTTTACATATCATATTTTATCTTTTTATATATTAGTGTGTATAGATAAGCGTCCTCGAGGTGAATTTTTTACGAAAAAGGCGCTATAATTTTGAACGTGTTTTTGTAGATGATCAAGGTATATTCCTGTTCGCTTTCCACGGCAAGCTGAACAAGATGATGAACGGCCTGGAGTCCGGGACGTGGTCTGGGGACATCCTGAAGCCCTCGGGCGGCCGCTGGGAGCTCCGGGAGAAGGAGGCCAGGCTGAACATAGGAGACACTCTTTACTTCTGGATTTATGTCATCCACGGCCCGACGCGGCAAGGGTACCTCCAGGAAAGCCAGACGTGGACTGTGACAGGTGGGAATAGTTCATAAATAACGCTGGTATGTATGTCAGCATTCTAACAATGTTGGCTATTTTTCTCCTACCACAAGAATGTTTATTTGTGTGTGTGTACGGTGCATATCACATTGAAAAAAATAGTAAAAAAACCATAAAATATTCTTACTGATTAACGTTATTAATTAACTACTAAGTAATTAACTATTAATTAAGAAAAAACACACATGAAAGCTAAGATGTCGCATGGGGACAGCTCGCGCAAGTTTTTCAAAATGAAAACATTGTTTTGCAATGACAATTTGAACCTCAAAGTTAGGCAGCGCCTGGTGAAGTGCTAAATATGGCACATACTTTGGTATGGGGTTGAAACCTGGACCATAAGCTACGTTCACATGACCGCGCGGTACAAGATCTAAATAGAGTTTATCGTCTATATTACCGCGCGGTACCGCGCGGCACCGCTCCTTCCCGCGCGTACGATCTTGAACCGCGCGGTTCAATATCCTACAAACCTGTATCGACCCGTTCAGTTAATCCGCGCGGTTTGAGACGGACAACGCGTAGATCGTAGAAAATGAGTAGCGAAGACGTATCTATCGATTTGCTTATCGATGAAATTGAATAAAGATGCCATTTGGAATCTTAGTTCAAAGGACTATTCGAATAAAATTATAAAATAGTAAAATAATTTAATAAAAAAAATAATATAATAAAATAAAATAATAAATTCGAATAAAATAACCGACATTCTGAAATAGTTAAAAAAAATTTCTTCGTGTAGTCTCAGGTCGGGATATAAAGTAAAAAACAGACTTGAAGAAAGTCTTTGACTTAAAATAGGATGCACCCAGTATCGTCTTTGTCTTCTTCTGCGACGTTTCAGTTTTCGGTATAAAATCCGTAAGCAAATTGCCTCTTCCACGTCCATTCTCAAACAATATTGATGCCTGACTGCATCGCGCACAATGCTGTCATGTGAACGCCCCCACCGCGCGGTGGTCAATATGCTCAAACCTAAAGGTCAATATGCTCAACCGGCTGGAAGCATTCGAAATATGGCTGCATCCGTGCTGAGAATCTCCTGGGCTGATAAAATATCCAATGCGGAGGTACTTAGGAGGGCAGACACAGAGCGCGAGTTGGTCACCACAAAAAAGCGACAGAAAATCGCTTACTTGGGTCATGTTCTACGAAATGATAACAATAGGCTATTTTAATTAATTATGAAGGGCAAGATAGAAGGACACCGAGGAATAGGAAGACGACAGAAGTCATGGCTCCGCAACACTCGCGATGGACTGGCATCAGCGAGTGCTATTCCGGACTGCTTTCCATGGAAATCGCCAACGTCAGGGGGACCTGGTACGGCACAAAAAGAAGAAGACGCAAGAAAGCAATCAAAATACCAATCATAAATTAAAACAAACATATTTCAAAATTACTCAGTAAACTATAAAAAAAACGTAAATAAAAAATATACACAGACAATTAATTGAATTAAATTAAAAAAAAACGATTTCTATATTTATTTTGGATAAGCAAATATAGAAATCCTTTAATAAAAAAGATATATTGTCAAAATCAGATTGACAGAACTATCTTTCAATTCAATTCAATTCAATTCAATTTATTTGATAATATGTACATTAAGTATATATCAAAATAAATATTTAACAAATTAAAAATAACATAAAATCTGGTCAAAGGTGTAGGAGAATCCCGCTTCGGAAAACCCCCTCAGACACATGGAATATATCAATACCCAAAGCGATTTTGTTCAGCATAGCTGTGGCTCTTCCAACAGGCATAACCATCGGCAGGTTGGTCCTGTATATTGGAATGTGAAACAATCTATGTTGACGATGTCTAATGTAATTATCAGGAACATACAAACCATTGCTCTGCATAATTTCAGGATTATCGATCATACCGCGCAACAATCGATAAAAATGTGTAATCAAATACACATTCCTTCTAGTTTCTAAACTATTGTAGCCAAGCTTACCCTGGAGAAACTCGGTTGGGTAAAGCCAAGGATAATGCCCGTACTCTCTCATGTAGAGATATCTCAGAAACTTCTTTTGGACTTTTGCTCTCCTGTAAAGTTCGAAATAATCACTAACGCTTTTTTGGCTGAGAACCCTCGATATGATATAAAAAATGAGAGTCGATAAACCTATGAATAAAGCGCTAAAATATGCTGTTAGTGTCTCGCTAAAAAAATAGTTATCCTAGAGTGCGACGAATATAAATTGGCGAACAAGCGGGGGCGATTCTGTAGTTAAAACAGAAGTTGCCCGGGTGTAAATTTTCATATTAAATTATATTATTTATTTTAAGTTAAAAAGTTTATTACACACTACAAAATATGCAGAACGTAACAGAGCTAGTAGACAAAACCTAACAGGTGGATTTCTACCTTAATTATGAGTTGAAAATGTTCAAGCAACCATGACATAATATCAAAAGTTAGGGAGTTATGCAATATCAAAGTTTGCATTTTTTTTCAATATTCCTGACATATTTTTTAGAAAACGTTGAAGTATCGTTACATAACTTTATTATACATTACGTTAACTTATATCGATCACGAAAAATTCTGCGTCGTTGTAGTATTGATGATAATGATATATTTTATAAAAATTGAGTCACCTCACTTATCAGCAAAAACGTTCAAAACCGAAACCGCGCTTCAACTCGCTGGGAAAAACCGAAAACAAAGACAATGGCGGCTACTTCGCAGCTAATCATTACCGCTGCGCGGCCAATTGTACCTGCTGTGTTATTGAAATATGTATGATGATAATTATATATTTTATAAAAATTGAGCGACACCTCACTCATCCGAAATAGCGCTTTAACTGGTTGGGGAAAACCTCAAATGTAAAATGACGCGTTTGAAGACGTAACAAACCAACCGTAACACTAAAAAGGAGTTCTATGTAGCAAACTTTTTTGACATAATTTTTCAAAAAATATTATATTTCTATAAATTTCTTCAAAACTCCCCAAACAACTTTATTACACGAGAATAGGAAAAATTTATTTACAATTTTTTATCTTTACCATGGAAAAAGATATTTGAAGCAAACCTACTAAACAAAACAAAAAACTTTACATCAAATTTTTTTATATCAAAAAATAAATTTTTAAATATACTTGTAGTAAAATGCCCATATAACTTTATTACAAGAGAAAAGCAAAAATTTATATGCACTATTCTATCTTCCTTTATCCTAGAAAAAGTTCTTTGAAACAAACCTAGTAAATAAACAAAATAAAAAAAACTATCTTTATATTTTTCTACATTGAAAAATGTTATTCATGATATTATACTAGAAATTTGTTCAAATTTTTTTTTATATTTATTCCACGAGTAAAGCAAAAATTTATTTAGACTATTCTATTCCCATCGATTCCTATACAAGAATCATTTCAATTATGATCCGGCAACTTTAAATATAAGTAGAATAAAATAAACCAGTAGTGGCTGTCTAGAGACCTGTCATTTGGTCCATTATTTGCTTTTTCACTTGCAAAACTTTAATACTACATTGGCAATTGTTCTGGCAACACTGTTGTGGATGTTTTGGACATGATGATTCAGATATGACATGATGATATTAGAAATTAAGATGTCATAGCTGGTATTGTTTGGGCGAGGGATTACCGCCCGGTGCGGGCTGCGCGAATTTTAGTTCCAGTATCGTCGCTCGCCATTTTACGTTGGTCAATCGATAGTTTTATTCTTACCTAAATGCTTTTATTTTGCTTCACTTGTCTGTTGACCAAAAATTTTGTAATCAATATTTGACCCACTTTTGAGACATCTTCCGGATGACAATACAATAATCATTCAATAGTTTAATAAAATCAATTTATTTATTGAAAAATATATTTAGAATACTGACGTTCATTTTATTGGAGACTAGCTGGTTGACCCGGCTTTGCTTGGGACCATAATTTGATAAGCATAGAATTGTGTTGATGTCTCTTTTTTGCTGATTTCGGCACCTGTGATTGGATTGCCTTGCTGGACCATCTTCGCTTTGCCAAAATATCAACAGATATTTTAGCGCACAATCATAACACTCTGGAGAGAACCTTCAAAAACTTTCTAGAGCATTCTGGAACCTTCTCTTAATCTTCTGGAACCTTTTAGGCTCACCGATAAACTCAGCCAATTAGTTTGGAATCTTATAGAACCTTCTCAAACTTTCTCCTTCCAGAACTTTAATGAACGTTCTGGAACCTTTTGGACACACAGTCACTCTCCGCCACACTGTTTGGAGAACTTTCTTTAGAAGAGTAAAGAATCTTCTAGGACGTTCTCCTTTCAGAACATTTTAGAAATTTATCAAACGTTCTGGAACCATCTAGACTCACCTAAATACTCCGCCACTCAGTTTGGAACCTTACAGAACCTTCTTGAACTTTATGCTTCAAGAAACTTCTAAAGCATTCGAGAACCTTCATGAATATTCTGGAACCTTCTAGATACGCCGACACGCTCCGCTACTCAGTTTGGACCCTTTTAGAACTTTTTGGAATCTTCTAGAACGTTCTCCTTTCAGAACGTTCTAGAGCTTTATCGAACGTTCTGGAACCTTCTAGACTCACAGACACACTCCGCCATACTGTTTGGAACGTTAGGGAACTTTCGGGAATCTTCTAGAACACTCCCCTTCAAGAACTTTCTAGAGCTTTACCGGACATTCTGAAACATTTTGACTCACCGGCACACTCCACCACTTAGTTTGGAACCTTACAGAACTTTCGGAAATTTTCTAGAACGTTTTTCTTCCAGTACTTTGTAGCGAGGATTTTTCCGGAAGCTTCTAGACTTACCGTCACCGTCGGTGTGTAACGATATTGGCCTATTCAAATAGACATTGCTGGAAAATTATACGAAAATATCTATCTGCTAAAAGCTCATGATAAGGAGAAGCCCCACAATTCAAAAATACTCTATAATTAAATATTTGCCGGATAAGTAGGTGCGGGCCTTTATTATTTCTTATTAGCCTTTATTATTTCTGCACGCGGGCGTGTAAAGCAGGCTTTATGTTATTTTATTTTGATGAAGCGAGCCAATCAAAAACGGTTGTCCGCGGCACGGATTCGGCCAATAAGAGGCATTCTAAGAGATAGACCTTTACCTTTACACGTCGGTTGGAGTCAAAAATGGCGAGAAATTTTGACTATATAAGCCATACAAATTCGAGGATCGGCCTTCTTTCTTCAGCATCAACGTCGGCCGGAGGCTCTTGTGGAGAGAGGACCGAAATACCATCAATGAGTCACAGAGGCAGCAACACTCGAAGATACAGCTAAGCATTTTCAATATTATTTATTTCTATTGCCTTTTTCGTGTATTCAATTTAGAACTTTCTGGATCGTAACAAATATTGATACATGTTGTGGATTGTTTTGTTACGTATTTTGGGCCTACGGATAATTATCACTATGCGCGCATCAGATTTAATATACAAGAAATCGTAATATTGCGGCTGTGATAATTCCAGCGGGTGAATTATTGCATAACGCTTATGAAATATTTAATTTCGTCGCTGTCCATATGAAAATCATTTAAATTTGATATTCATATATTACCAAAGATATAAAGGCTTTAAAATGGAATATTTTACTGACGAAGGGTGTTTCGTGTTTGTTTGTGGGATTTGAAATTCGGAATAATTATGTATATCTAATGTCGCGAGGTTCGGAATGTACGAGAGATTCTTCAGGGCGGATGTATCTTTATGCAAATGAATGCTATGTTATCTATACTGGCGATTGAATACACGGATTTCTATATGATTTGTATTATTTTGGGGATAATTGAGATCGGAGTATTTATGTGGTTTTGATATCTCGATTGTCAGTGTGATATAAATTCAGATCGTACGAGAAATTTCCTACAAATAATATATTTTAAAAATGCATCTGGATTTTATATTTATTTTATTAAAACACGGATGTGAGATTATTGGACAAGGTACATGTTTGTATTGCGTATCATTGGGCAATCGTTTTAAACACGATTTGTTCCTATCAAGTTCTTATAAAGACGTGTTTCGAATTGTATATATTGTATAGGAATAATAAATTTAGATACAGTCGGTCTTCAGCTAAGGATCGCGGAAATTTTGTACTAACGAGCAGCATTCTCGATGGAAGGAAAGTGGAGGCTGCACAGGCGATGTCAATTTTGGAGAGGACCCGCTATATTACTTCGGATCAGGATGCCATCTCAGAAGCAGACCAACTACAGAAATAAGATAAGAACCTTTTATATTATTTATTCTTTATTT
>JADDOH010017936.1:0-14662 GCA_016648135.1 Agrypnia vestita
ATTAATCGTTTCGTCTCTGTGAGATATCTATAATATACACTAATTGATTAATAATGTCTCTGTGACATAAATCCAGCACTGTTCTGAAAGATTTGAACAAACTCAAAATATTCTGAATATATAAAAAAAAACACATTTTTTCAGATAAAATAAAATTCTTAGTAAAAAATGTTATATATTTATTATAATGTTTCTATTATCGAGATAAAAAAAAAATATTTTAAACGTTGCGGTAAATGTATCATAGAAACAGGACATCATTGTTAACATCATAGGTACATTTTTTTTTCATTTAACATTATTAATATTAAGAAACAAAATCATTTCAAGATTGCATTAATAAATATCGTATATTATAAACGCTGACTGAGAATGCAAAGAATGGTCACCTTTTCACGATCCATGACCAAAGTCAAAGTAGTACGTGTGGTCCTGCTCTAACACTATCCAATGTTATTATAAATTGTACCATAGGTGACTAATTTACTAAAAGATTGAAAATGTTTATTTTTAAGGCTATACGTAATTATTTATTTATAAACTAGCATCGACAAAAACAAAAGATAATATAAATACGAGTGTGGAATTAATGTATGAATGAATAAAAAAGTAAAGGGTAGAGAAACGAATAAAAATATTATATAAAATTTCACTCTCACACAGTTTTCCATTTACATGGGAGCTAATCCAGACGGCTCTAGTTGTTTAAAACCTGGGCTCACTTCATCAACCTGAAAGACTTTGCACTCCGAAAGAAAATTGTTTAAAAATGTCTCTGAAATTCATAATTTTCAACATAGAGGGCAGATCTCTGATGGACGCAGAAAAATGAGTGCCCTTATCGCACTGAATGTAAGCATTGTCGCACGATTTGATCAATTATTCATCTAGAATTCATTCTATAGGACCGACAGGGTGGGGGGGGGCGGAGGAGTGGAGGCGGCACTCGGGCAATCACAGGGGTTGAAAAAACAAAAGGCCCTTATTTCTGCGGTACTAATTCGGCCTTTTCAAAACAAGAAAACCATTTATTTGCAGCAACCTAAATCAATTATGTTTCCTTCCGTTCGTGCAGCTACCTACATCTTTTTTTGTAAAATATCTCGCTAATTATTTTACGTTAATCGTTATTTTATTTTAATAAAACTATTAATCAACAGATTTTCTATTGAACTTTATAAATACTACCGCGACATTATAAAGATAGATCTGACCAAAAGCTGATGCAAAACTAGGCCATTGGAGTTAATGCTTTAGCAAAATTCTTAAAAATTCACAAAAGCAGTTAAGAAAGTGTATTTGAGAAAATGAAACAAAATATCCAAAATAAAGTTGAAGAATGAGCGAGCACTGCTCGCTGCTGCTTCTTTTGCAAAAAATATTAAAACAAATCTTTAAATCGGTTCTAAACAAATTTCGATATTATTTTGTTTGTCAATAGTCTTTATATTGTTTTATTTGACACTTGTTTAAATAATAGAAAATACGTGTCGCATCAATATTCTTACTATTTCGAAAGTAAACGTTTACTTTTGTGCTATTAAAATAGGATTCACTTGCTGGTGTCCAGGAATATAGCTCGAACCACCAACCATTATTTATAATCTAAAAAAATATAATATTGTTGCATAATATTATGCGGGTAATGAAGTTAACTTACTTTGTATGATTATAGTATCGATAGAGAAAATTATAATTTTTGTATGATTAAAATTAAAAATATTTTCACCACTAGGTGTAAATATAATGTTTATTATAAACATAAAACTCAGACTGATAAAAAAGTAACGCTTAAATAATAAATAGAGTAATAATAATACTCTTATCTAGTTTAACAAGCCAAAATTTAAATAAATAACTTGTATTGTACTTTAAACTGCTTATTTTCAATTATATTCTTATTTATTATAGCTATATAGCCTGATGGACACAGCCTGAGAACGAGAAGAGCCGATCCCAACAGGCACCTAGGCAATGAGTTGGGACAGTGCAAAAAAGAAGATAATAGCTACCTTGGCCAATCGCGGGGCTGGCCCCGGGATCCCGGGATTGATCGTCCTTAATCCCGCAATCCCGAAATTGGAAAAATGCCCCGGAATTAAAATCCCTGATGGCCATATTTGAAGCGGTTGTATCTCTCTTTTATTCGTGAGATACACATCATATCGTAACATCGTCCTCAAAAGCCTGTTGGATATTGCAAATTGTTTCCAATTGGATATCGACAAGATTTTGACAAAATTCAATGCGATATTTGTGCTCAAGTCGTTCTGTCATTTCACAATAATTGACAATCTGACAAGCTTTATCTACTATGTTTACTTCTTCACTCAGCGACTGATTCTTTCTGCGAAAGGGAAAAAATCACACATGCGCGTGAATATACTCTGAATGAATCTCCACTAAAGGATACGTCCCGTTCTTTATTGATTTGAGTGGATAAAATGAAGGTTTGATATTATTTGAACACCGGGTTATATTTTATAGTTCTCCTTCTTTTTGTGCCATATCAGATCCCCCTGATGTTGGCAATCACTATGCAAAAGACACAGCTCTCTGACGTCCCTGATGTCAGTCCACTCACGAATGTTGCGGAGCCATGACATCTGCCATCTTCCTATTCCTCGATGTCCTTCTATATTGCCCTTCATAATTGATTGAATGATCCTATTGTTATCATTTCGTAGAACATGACCAAAGTACGCGATTTTCCGTAGTTTTATTGTGGTGACCAGCTCCGGCTCTGTGTTTGCTCTCCTAAGTATCTCCGCATTCGATATTTTATCACCCAGCGTTGGTGCAGCCACATTTCGAATGCTATTGACCTTTACGGTCCAGGTTTCAACCCCATACAAAAGTATGTACCGTATATAGCCTAGTAGAGTGGCATAATCCACAAATTTAACAAAAAAAATGTGTAATTTATCTTATATTTTTATTATTAAATTAGTATTAAGTACCTTTATTTGTAAACAAGGACTTTTTTGAAATAAGAAATAAAAAATATAGCACTTCACCAGGCGCTGCCTCAATTTGAGGTTCAAATTGCCATTGCAAACAATGTTTTCATTTTGAAAAACATTGCGCGAACTGTCTCCATGCGGCATCTTAATTCTTTATCAGGATCCATATCGTCTGTGAGGAGACTTCCGAGGTATTTAAATGTCTCATTCTTTGGTTTACCCCTCATATTGTAGTGTCAGATCGTCATGAAACTGTCAACTGAATATCATAAACTTAGTCTTTGATATGTTCCCATCTTTCCCAGTAGGTTTATAACGTCAAAGAGGTTTTTGAATGTCTTCAATCTTATCAGCCAGCACCAAAGTATCACCTGCGTATACCTCAGCATATTAATCAGTATACCATTTATTTTTACTCCTGCTTCGTTTGTAGCCTTTTTAAATAATCTATCGGAGTATAAGTTGAATAACAGTGGTGATAGAACAGCCTTGGCGAACGCCTCGTTGAATTTCAACTATTTTTGTATTTATTTGTCCCAGTCTTGCATCTGCTTTTTGATGCCAACAGAGATTTCTATTGAAATTTGCATATTTTTATTCATTTCGTCATTTTATTTAAAATGTTTTTTAAACATGGATATCACATTGATATATTCAAAGGTAGAGTAAACAAACCTAACCTAAACAGACTCCAACGACAGCAAAACAAAATATTAAAAATGGTCTATGATCTGAAATACCGGACACCAACTGAAACTGTATACCGTATATCACAACAATTAAACATCGAAAACATTACAAAAATCGAAACACTTAAAATCTTTCACAGACTAGCAATTGGCGAAATACAAGGCGAAGACATAAAATTACACAAAATACACGAAAAACACCAACACAACACTAGAATGGATTAAAACTATCACATAACACACGCCAAAACAAAAACAGGACAATCCCAACTAATTTGCAACGGACTAAAACTATACAATGACCTGCCACAACAGACCAAACAACTGACCACTGACAAATTCAAAACAGATGTGACAAAAATATTAAAACTCGGCCAACTATAAAAAAAATTACTTTGTATCTAAATTATATTATTATATTTTCTTGTTTTGAATCATGTAAAAATGTTACCCATTAACCTCTTAGGTTTCCATAACTTTTTTAAAAAAAAAAAGATAGATAGATTCATAACATTTATAAAATGAATATTTATAATTTAATTCTCGACAATTTATTGAGTACTCGTAAAATTGGCATTGTTTGAAATAATATTTCTCGAGACACAAAAAAGGTTTAAAAATTTTCTCCGAAACTTATTTTGAATAGGTACGAACATAAGGAAAAATAATTCTTAGAATATTCTTTACTTTAAAATCCTTTTGTTTTCATTTTGTAAAACTCTCAAGATTTTCCTTTTCATCGTGTCGTTCTGTCATCAGTTTCGTTTTCTTTCTTCTATATCCAATGAAACTTTTATATAAAGACGTCAGAAAAATGTTTCTAGAACGAAAATATTTTTCAATGTCCCAGCGCGATGATACGTTTCATTCCAACGGGGATTAAGCATTTTCTCGAAATCAATACCGGATATTATAACAGAAGACCCTTTATTCCATACTGGAAGACAAGATTCGATGAGCGAATGAAAATTCAAAGTTTTTCGGTACGTCAACGTATTATTTGACGGTAAAAATGAAAAAAATGTTTTGTCGCGTAAAGAAAAATACGAGTGTGCAATGTCATGTGTGTAATAGAATTTGACTGCCAAATAATATATATTTTTAATTTAACAAGAAATGTACAACATTTAAATTATTTATTCAGACAGGTAAGTAAGTATTCACTTATTCTTCTTTGATTTGATCCTTGGTCTGTATAATTAGGATGTCCTAATTACGTAGAGACGGCAGTTACAAACTAACCTTTAAGAGACGTCGCAGAAAAGTCCGAAGATGTATTAGTATATGTTGCACGGAGAAGAGGGACCCACCGCACACCCAGGGCCGTTCTATGAGCAATAGCTCTCATATCGGCCCTACACTTTTGCTACACATTTTCAGCATTTTTTCAATGCTAAAGTAGCAGTACTCACTGCCCCGCTGACACTCGTGGGAATGCGAGCGGGACGGGCAGGCGTCCACATAAAACCTCTTCTCTGCTTCCAAAGCGCAGGGACAAACATATTGCACACTGGCGACCTTTATCGTAGAAAAAGTGAACACGCCACAACAAAGTGCATATAATTTATGACCTCGGAAGAAATAATCAGTTCAGCCTTCATCTCGGCCGTGATAGAACGCTCTCTTGATGAAGCTGAATAAGACTTCAGCGAAACGTCGAGATTTGCTTCTCTATAAAATATACGGTTCGTATAAAATATCCGTTTTATTAAATTACGTATATTTATTCCTAAAGGTAACTGCTGTACATTATTGAATGCCTAATAGTCGAATATAATGCTATAGATAAGTTGACACTAGACAACATTGGTATGGATCCAGAATGGTACTGGAATATCAAGGATGTTCGGGATGTTACGTAATTTCGATACGACAAGAGATAGATGGGAAATTATCGAAAACCGTAGATGACTATTGAGTCGCATATCTCAATGTAGTGGAAACAGATTCTGTCGGGTATCATTATTAGTTTCCCACCTACCTTACTTACCTTACATGATAGCTTGTTATTTTTCACTGTGTAAATTGTGGTAAAATTACTATTAATAAAGAAAAAATATGTTGAATAAACCACTTATATTCAATAATCAACATGTTTCGGGGTCAATAGCTTCTTCATTGCGTTATTTATAATATTGAATTTACTATCAATGCTTTTTCTAATTTGTAGTCCTTCTAAATATAATTCTTTATTATATGTGTGTAAAATTTCTTAACCCTCGTTAATATCAAAATAATGATTTGTTACAAAAAGCTAATTGGCATGTTTAGAATTGTTATTGCTATTTAAACCTCTTATTGCTGATTAAATTATAATATCAAAATTTAATTTATATAAATTTTAAATCAATTATTTTTTGTAAAGAAATATGGTTGTATAGAATTAGGAATGTTTTTAATTATTGAATCGAAATTGAATTGAATAATTATTCAAAAGTTCGACTTTCCTCCAATTTCTTTTCAATATTAGTGGGTAAATAAAAGATGTAAAAAAACGTTCCTCAGACTTTTTATTTAACATATTATCTATTAATTTTCAATTGTTACCATTATTAATTTCGATTTCTTTGATAATATTCAATGCAGTGTTTCATGTGTAATCGGTGTTAAATTGACTTGATAATCTATTTAGCGTTTAAATTTAGTGAGTTTACTGCAATAAATTGTAATATGTAGTGAAGGGTGAAGTGGTAGCTCCACATATTTTCACAGGGGACGTGGGTAATTGAAATGAAGTATTATATTTTTATGAAACTCATTTACGCAAGAGCGCTGTTGAATGTGGCTAACCTTTCTCTAGAGTTAAAAATAAGATTATTTCTAGACTATTTTATGATCATTTTTGTGGCGAGTCATTTTTCATGATCATTTTGTCCTCATTTTTTGATATAATTTCTTGTCGAGATATATTATAGATTTCTCGTTGAGATGAAATTATTTATATGGGAAAATAGTATGGAAGTCTACTGGGCGTTTATAAGGCTTACAACCTTTTGTACGGCTGACTTAAGTGATCACTTTACACAATGTAATGTTCACCAATTCCATCCATGAATGACTAACACATGTATCAAAGTTTTGGAAGTTGTATATATGTTAACTTTAGATGACACATTTCATATATGACATCATAACAACCGCCATCTGCGTTGAAATTTGATATTCATGAACATTCATGCCTTGAATCAGTATAGATGTCGCCATTGGTAATGAGATATTTATTTATTTATTAAAGTTTTGAATCAATATTTTTTTTATATGTACTAGTACATTCATGACGAAAAATTACATTAGCCCTATAAACACCCAATAGACTTCCATACCTATATTCCCATATAAATAGTTTTATCTATATGAGACATCTATAATATGCCTTTATTAATGATGATCCCTCTGTGGATAAAATCCAATATTGAGTTCTTAAAAATTTTTAACATGCTCGAAATACTTTTAATGTATTTCTGGTCGTAAATTTAACGTATATCTTATCATATTTAATACTAGTAATCATATTTTCTCTGATTGGTGGTTTCTTATTTAAAATAAAATAGCACAATTTCTCATGGGAGTTCAACGGGAAAAATGAATTTCATGGCTTACGCGCTCGCTGAATGCAATTTCAAAATTTGATTGGTGATGGTCGTATAGTCTCTACTTTGTAAATTAGCCCGTATTTTTTTTTTTTTTTGCAAACAAGCAAGCAAAATTTAGCAACTCTCCTCTCAATTGGAAGGTATTTCTAGATTTTTCGCTATTGAATATCAAAACTTTGCTTAAAAATGCCTCTTCAAACGGTCATGTTTTGCCTTGATGAATTATTCTATTTTAAACTTTCGATTACAATCTCGGGGTTGCCGATTTAACGATCGAACCACGTGAAATGGTGCAAATCCGCAGGATTCACAGCTTAAAAACTTAATTAATTTTGTTATCTGCAGAATACTTTACATATTGTCACGGGACGTGGCTTTGGGAGGCAAATGAAAATACTGGAAATTAATTTCGTTCGTAATTTCATAGTAAATGTCTCCAGAATATTTCACGTACTTATTATTGAACTGTTCCTTAATTCGTGCTAATAGATCGCTTAGATCACTTCTCATAAATTCCGTTCTATGTTCGCTCGTAGAAACTACTCGCCCCGGTATTCTTCCTTTATTCTACTCGTATCACTGATTGTCGCACTGCGTTTGCTTGTTTACTAATATCACGAATCACTCACTGCTACTGATATGTCGCATTTGTCGCATTGTCTTTACGAATGAATTGCTGACTCTACTTTGCGTGACGCATTTTATAGGTAAATTCTTCCGAAAGATTCTTTCTAGAGGTAGCGAGAAGTCTGTAGAAAATTCTAGGCTTTTCCAATGAAGTATTTTAGGGCGTCATGGAATGTCGTAGAATTTTTGAGACGCCTGACTGACTCCGTATTACGGTTTCGGATGACTGACCCTGTTTTGCTTGGTTGTTATCAGCATTTAGTAGGTACACAGTCTCGCTACAATATTATGTAGATCTTTTTATATTTGAAACGGCTTGTGTATTAAGCAGGTTCAGAAAGAAAGGAAAATAATCATATTGGCCATATTTTTGAACTGATATTATCTTGACTTATCTTATTCATAATAAATTATGAATTTGAAAGCTTTCATTATAAAAAATCTTTGTTTGTGCACCATATAATGAGCTTATGCAGTAGATTATCAGCTTAGTTTTGCTGAGGAAACATAAATCCGTTTATTCGTTTTGTTATTCAATGAGATTAAAGCTAACAATTACCTGATTCAATAGCTTAAACGGTGGCCTACGTGGAACAACCAAATTACATTACTGAAGAGTCATATTAAATTATACGCCAGCTTTAGAATTGATGCTGCAGTCATTGTTTAAATGCACTTTGCTTGATTGTCGAACAATCAGCTCATTTTACATTTCCCCTACAATTCAGCACGAAATGGCAGGTGTACAAAGCAATATATTTCCGAGAAATTCAATTTGCATTGCAGTTTGTGTTTGTAGAAACACCCGCTATTTAATTCAATTTTCAGCCGTATGTCAGACTAAATTGAAATCAAATGAAGTCACAAATACACATTTGAATGAAGTTTATGGATATAATTCAAAGTAGATTCAAGCTTTCTCTCCTATTATATCCTACCAGTAGTAAATTTAAGTATACCTATGTCTGCAATATCAATATTATTATTATTGTTAGGGATATACGAACTAAACATTTCTATCATAAAAACTGGAAAGCCTTTGGCCGTCACAGTGATTATGAAATGTTTGGACATTACAGATCTATCGTAAGACGTAGCATTTGATTGGCACACCGAGAGTTCATTTCCAGGATGGAAAACAATATATTACAAGACCCTAATACGTTCTGGGCCTATATAAAATCCCAAAAAGCGGATGGTGGGAATATTGATTCCATGACTTGGGGCGAAAAAATGGTACGGGGTGCAGATATTGCCGAAGCGTTTGCAGGTCATTTTAAAACAGTCTATAGTCATGAACCTCCGCTTCTCGATATTAATATTGCTAAAACATGTTCTCCGATCGGTGCACAGTCTATTGATGTTCAATATATCAATGAAAAGGATGTGGCCGACACTATTAAAAATCTAAGTAATACCCATTCTCTTGGGCCAGATCTCATTCCAACATTCTTCTTAAAAGGCTGTGTGGAATTGATAAAAAAACCACTATGTTTTTTGTTTAATCTTTCTGTAAATACAGGGGTCTTCCCGCAAACATGGAAGACGTCAAAAGTTACTCCCATACACAAGAGTGCTTCTAAGTTATCCGTAGAAAATTATAGACCTGTAGCTGTTCTCTCTGCACCAGCTAAGGTATTTGAAATCATAATAAGTAAAACCGTCGCTTCCCGAGTAGAGCCGTTTATAATTGATGAACAACATGGATTCAGGAAGGGCCGCTCGGTTGAGACCAATCTGATGATTTTCACAAATTATGTCACGGAAGCTCTGGACGCGGGACATCAGGTAGACTGTTCATATAATGACTTCGCCAAAGCCTTTGATACAGTCAACCATGATGTCTTATTGAAAAGGTTGTATGAGATTGGTTTCTCGGATGGTATGTTAAAATTTATGGCGAGCTACCTCCAAAATAGGAACCAATACGTCTCCTACGGTCTATTCGCGTCAGAGTGCTTCTATACCTTCTCGGGTGTCCCGCAAGGATCTAACCTGGGTCCATTGTTGTTCTCGATTTTTATCAATAATATAAAAAATGTAATTTTAAACTCGCGCTTTCTGTTATTTGCGGATGACTTAAAGCTTTTCTTAAAGGTGTCAACTTTGGACGATTTTCATCTTCTCCAAACAGATATATCAAATATATGTGAATGGGGAAGACGAAATAAACTTTTGTTTAATGTTTCCAAGTGTTCGGTTACATCCTTCACTAGGGCCCAAAAAACTCTATTTTTTCGCTACAAAATGAACGACCAAAATCTGACAAGAACATCGAATGTTAAAGATCTAGGTGTTAGATTTGTAAGCAACCTGACATTTCACGATCACATAGAGACGATCAGTGGTAATGCTCTAAGAATGTTAGGATTTGTTCTGCGTACTGCCAGGGTTTTCGAGAATACCCGCGTACTGAGAACTCTTTACAACTCCTTGGTGCGGAGTAGACTCGAGAGTGGCTCGATGATCTGGGGGCCACATGAGAGCAAGTACTCTCTTATGGTGGAGAAAGTCCAAAAGAAGTTTCTGAGATATCTCTACATGAGAGAGTACGGGCATTATCCTTGGCTTTACCCAACCGAGTTTCTCCAGGGTATGCTTGGCTACAATAGTTTAGAGACTAGAAGGAATGTGTATTTGATTACACATTTTTATCGATTGTTGCGCGGTACGATCGACAATACTGAAATTATGCAGAGCATTGGTTTGTATGTTCCTGATAATTACCTTAGACATCGTCAGCATAGATTGTTTCACATTCCAATATACAGGACCAACCTGCCGATGGTTATGCCTGTTGGAAAAGCTACAGCTATGCTGAACAAAATCGCTTTGGATATTGATATATTCCATGTGTCTGAGGGGGTTTTCCGAAGCAGGATTCTCCTACACCTCTGACCAGATTGTGCAGGTCACTTTTAATTAGTTAATAATAAATTGTTATTTTAATATACAATATGTATATGGGTGTGTATATATGTATGTATATGTATATGTGTATGTATGTATATATATGTGTATAAATTCATAATATGTATGCATTAAACATAAAGTTTGTAATGTACATATTATGTAATAAATAAAAATTGAATTGAATTGAAATTGAATATTGCCCCATCCTCAGTTAGATTGCAGTGATATTTAGACAAAAAATGCATTATTTTCTGAAGACGTGTACATATCATTCATGTTGTAATGTAAGATTCATGAAGTACAAATAAATATAATTTTCGATACAAAATTTTTGATTCATGCTGTTCCGTAAATCCCCATATTCGTACGCACGAATGCCGCAATCAACACCAATGTTTTATTTATTATGTTACCTCCGAACGATACCTGGCGTAGCAAAACTTGGCTTAAGGATACTTTGCTTAATGGTACTAGTACATTGCGCAGCGGCTACCAGTAACAAGGCGGCCGACTGCAGGGTCAGCAATACCTTGCATTGACCTAATAAAAAGCTAGAGATTTCCAGAAGTACTAGCTTTCGTGAAACTTTTCACTATTTTCAGGCATAATTACAGACTACAACTCCTAGCCAAAATATTATTTTTAAATCATTTAAAACTTCTTGAAGTTATCTCCAATTTAGCCATCATAGATAGGTATACACTATCATTATACTTAAGGTCGATATGATTGATCTGATTTTTTTCTTTTCATTGCAGCATTTTTTTTTTTTTTTTTATAAATAGAGATGCGAACACGGAATACGTGTCACATCAATATTCTTACTATTTTCAAACTAAGCTAAACGCTTGTGCTATGAAGATAGGACTAACTTGCTATTCTGGGCTGAGATTCGAACCCGCGACCTTTGGATCAGGAGGCGAGTGTCCTAACCACAAGACCAACAAGCTACTTTTGTTGTTGCTATTGTTTTTCAATTTTCAATATAAATGTATCTATAAAATGCTATTGTTTTTCAATTTTCAATATAAATGTATCTATAAAATTCCGTGATCTTATTAATTTTTTTTACATTTTACTTGCATATAAATGTCACTTAATTTATTTCTTTCACTTAACATTCCTCGTGCCTAATCGCTTTTCTTTAATTATAAGTAAATCTGAATCGAGGGCAACGCCGAATACGGTCCGCTTATATAATTCAATTTTCTAACATTAAAACCATTTTCCTGGTTTATGAACAAAAAAATACACTATTTTTATTATTAATAAAAATGTAAGTGGTCTATTTAAAAAGGTGACGAGCGTTTATTTTAAATGAAATGCATTGGCGCAATTCAAGATGTACAATGTATTCATGGCACCATTCATTAATATTCGTTCTTTTTTAGTGGGTGCGGAAAGAATTTCTACGTTTTAATGAACCTTCAGTTCTGCATAAAAATGTATAATTAGAGAAACACTTGATCAAAGGTTAATGCTTTTGTATAACAGTGACTATGTGTTTAAATTAATTATTAATCTTATAAAATTAACTAATCTTGTAGAATTTCTCTCAATCGTTAAAACAGTCTGCAAATATGCTCATAGATAATAAATATATTAGGTCCTTACATATGAAATTGGCGTTTAGTATGGGAGGAACATAAAGCCGATTTTTTTTTATTATAATATATTTATTTAATCAAAGTATGTACCATTGCTATCTATGCACTTTTGCCATCTCATAGGTAGTTCATCGATCCCTTTACTAAAAAAACCATTCGGACGGGAATCAATAAAATCTTTGAAGGCGGTTTGGACTGCCCCATCGGAGTTGAATTTTTTCCTTTGCAAGAAGTTATCCAAATTTCGAAAAAAATGGTAATCTGTTGGGGCAAGGTCCGGAGAGTACGGTGGATGTCTTAGACATTCCAATTGAAGCTCCTCTAATTTGGTAGCCGTCTGTTGTGCAGTGTGTGGTCTAGCGTTATCATGAAGCAGCAGTGGCCTAGAGCGATTAACCAGCCTCGGTTGTTTAGCAGCTAGCTTTTCCATCATGGTTTGCAGTTGCTGACAATAGACATCTGCCGTAATCGTCTGGCCAGATTTAAGAAAGCTGTAGTGAACGACACCAGCACTAGTCCACCAAACGCTCACAAGTAACTTTTTTGGAGTCAATTTTCGCTTGGGGCATGGTTTGGCTGGTTCGGCAGGGTTCAGCCATTGCGATGAGCGCTTCCGATTATCGTACAGGATCCACTTTTCATCACAGGTAATGATTCGATTTAAAATCCCTTCATTATTGTGCCGGTTGAGTAATGCAACGCAGCAGTCAACGCGCGTTTGTTGATTTGCTTCACTCAATTCGTGAGGTACCCACCTTTCAAGCTTTTTCACCTTACCAATTTGCTTCAAGTGGATTAAAACAGTTTTATCACTAACACCGCAGCCTGCAGCTAACTCGGATGTGGTTTGCGATGGATCCGCTTCCACAATAGCCTTCAATTCTTCATTATCAACTTTGGTCTCCGGCCGTCCACGGGGCTTGTTCTGCAGGTCGAAATTTCCAGAACGAAAACGTTGGAACCAAAAACGCACTGTGTTTTCTTTTGCGGCACCGTCGCCATACACATCATTAATCCTTCGAGCCGTTTCTGCAGCACTGGTGCCACGGTGGAACTCGTACTCGTAAATAACGCGATAATTCAAGTTTTTCATTTTGTAAACTGAGTGAGTGAGTAAACGCAAGGAAAAAAACAATTGAGGAAAAAACAAATGAATTATAATTTTCAAAACACAAATACATGAGTAATTAGCTGTATAAATTTGGATTTGGAATTCCTAACCAAAGAGAAGATATTTGAGATCAAATTTGCCAGTACGGCAAAACGCCAATTTCATATGTAAGGACCTAATATTAAACCAGCTTTAACCCAACAAAAATGACCTGTAAAAGTACGGTCGGTTCCTAAAGAATAATTATTTATTTATTTATAAAAAAAAAAGAAAAAAAAACTGTTAAGAAGTTACGGACGCAGTTACGATGGTCGGATAGACGGATGGAGAGACAACGAAATTATTGTAATTGGGATGGTATTTTATATTCTGATCTCGTGACTTCGAGTTTCTCAAAGTTACTAGTAGTTACCGGGCAAAGGATAAGAAACGAGATGGCTAAAAAAGATATCAAGTAATGTTTAGCGCTCTAAATGTAATAAGTTCTGATGAAAAATTAATCCTCATTGTTTCAAAGAAAATGTCTGACTGAAAAAATGATAAAACTAGCAGTAACATGGCTACTAACGCTTTCATAGACTGATTGAAATCGAACGAGATTCGTTGAAATCAAATCGGTTAAAAACGAAATTTCCCGAAATCGGTAGTAAACACAGACAAAAGTTCCTTGTCCACAATTTGGCATCACGTCTCATGCCAGTACGTTCGCCTTGTTTAAAACGTTTGAAAATGTTGAAACAATTAAAAAAGGATCAAATTAAATACTTGTAAAAAATGTAATTTTCTAGTAAATAAGACGCATTTTATTACAAGATGACGGTTTTACTTAAGAGACTCGATTTGGAACAAAATTTTGGTAAATAATACATCTGGTTTCCTAAGGGATTTAATAATGCATGAAGAAATACCGCGTATGTCTAAGGCGCATTTTTACTGCAACTGCAGTAAAAATGCACCTTAGATATACGCAAAGGGGGATATACTTCTGCTGTGACCCATTCCCTCTCCTAAAGAACAAGTTTAGTTCGTCTCTGCACACATTAATTACTCTGTAGTAATTTCCAAAATTTTATGAATGTGTTGTAAATGACAACCTTTACTATTATAAATTATTAAATAATGTAGTTAAATATTGTGTAAGAACGTCAAAAATATATAT
>JADDOH010017937.1:0-27866 GCA_016648135.1 Agrypnia vestita
AAGCACTACTTCCTTCGTACAAGGATGCAATTGCCTGTATGAGTTTACTCTTCACCCCATATTCAGACAAAACTTTCCATAACTTTCGTCTTATCACTCTGTCATATGCTTTTTGGAGATCCACAAAGGCACAAAAAAGTTTTTGGTTCTTTGCCAAAAACTTTTCGGTCATCTGGCGCAGTGAGAAAATCTGGTCCATGCATCCTCTTCCACTCATGAAGGCTCCTTGTACATCCCACACTTTTTCTTTCGTTGTCAACCTCACTCTTTCTATCAAAATTCTCGCATACAGTTTGCCAACAGAGCTCAATAGGCTAATGGCCCGATAGTTCGCGCAGTCCATTCGCGACCCTTTTCCTTTGTATAGAGGCATGATAACAGCTCCTCTCCAATCCTTAGGAGTGTAGCTGCCCTCTAAACATTGGTTGAAGAGTCTATGAAGCCACGTGAGTATTACTGGACCACCACCCTTAATGTACTCGGCAGCAACATTGTCATAACCCACAGCCTTGCCATTCTTCATGTGCTTCAATGCTCTTTTAATTTCTTCCACAATTATTTCATTCACACTGTCGTCACTATTCATAAATCCGTTGGACGCCTCAAAGGAGTCCTCACTCACATTCCCATTACTCTCATACATTTCTTCAAAAAATTCCTTCCATCTATCTTTTATTTCATTCTCGTTTCTAAGCATCTTTCCATTCTTTGACATAATAGCATTCACACAACCTCTTTTCGTACCACTTCGAGACTTTTTAACTTCTTTCCAAAAGATCTTGATATTCTCTTGGAAGTTCTGAGTCAATTTAAGACCCTCGTCCTTCCTCAAACGCTCCTTTCTTTCTTTCACTCCGTGCTTTACCTTTTTCTTAAATACAATATATACATCCTTTGCTAGCGTATATCCATTCACATCTCCATTCTTTGATGCCAAGAGGTTACACCACGCTTTTTTCTTCTCATTTATAAGATCTCTAATCTCGTCATCCCACCATGCATCTCCTTTCTTCCTTCCTTGGACGGTCACACCGCACACTTCCTTGGCTGACTCATACAGGCTCTTTTTGATGTGTTCCCATGCACTATCAATATTGAGCTCTTCCATACATTTCTCATTTAACCTTTCAGCGGTTTTATTTTAAAACTTTTCCCTGGTATCCTCCTCTTGCAATCTTTCGATTTTGACCCTAGTCGGGGCTACCACTGTTTTCTTCTTAGATCGCCACCCATGAAACAGATTCACTCTTGATACTACAAGAAAGTGATCCGTTTCAATTTCAGCGCCCCGAAACACCCTGGTGTCAACAGTGGCGGACCTCAATCTAGAGTCAATCACAACGAAATCAATCATTGACCTTTCATTTCCTCTTTCCCACGTATATTGGTGGATTCCTTTGTGTTCAAAAAAAGTATTGGATACAAAAAGGTTCCACTCCAAACATACTTCAAGCAAACTATCGCCATTTCCATTCGTCCTTCCATCCCCAAATATACCAAGCGCAGACTCGAAGCCATCTCTTCGAGTTCCAACCCACCCATTCAAATCTCCAGCCAAAATCAATCTTTCGCTGTCGCTTTTCATGTCTACGACATCTCTTACACTCGTCCAAAACTCATCTTTCACTTCGTCTTTATCTGAGTTTACAGGGGCATAACCTACAATAAGAAATACCCCAGTGATCCCAATTTTGAAACGGATCCACATGAGCCTGGCACTAATGAACCCATATTCTTTCATACATTCGACCATTCGCTCAGAAAGCAGCGTTGCAACACCCTGGCATGCTCGGTCTGCCTCTGGGACTCCCGACCACAGTACGAGCAGACCATTGTGTTCCATCTCTCCACTTCCTTTCTTCATACTCTCACTTATACATAGTACATCTAAACATTTACTCCTCATGCTCTCACACATTTCAATCATCTTCCTTTCCATTCCTCCTCTAATATTCCACACACCAATCCGGCATTCTATCCTCCTCTTTGCGCCACCGTGGGGACTGCGGCATGACAGGTGGCTAGCCTTGTCGCTATAATAATAAAATACACATATCATATAACATAGTAAAGTACAAGAAATAAAAATAACATCAAATAAACATAAAAAATAAAACATTAAAAAATAAGAACGATTAATAATATAAAAAAAATAAAAAAACAATGAAATAGTAAATAAAATTTTATGACCAGAATAACATGTGCAGTTTTTATCTGAAGTGAACCAAACATTTCTGAAATATTGGTATCTGGTAAACTAATATTTAAATTTTTGATTTTTAATTTGTTAGTAGGTATAGGTACATTAAATATATCCTGACAAAGGGGTCATGGGCTCTGAAACATATTGATTTTTTTCAATATATAGGTACCTAAGTGGTGAAAACAAAGTAGGTACATTTTTATTAATTATATCCATTTTGTTCTTCTGAAGAAGATCTTTCTATGAAAATGATAATACCGTCACGAAATAATAAAACAAGAAGCACAACACATAGTCGAGTAGGTACTTATCAATATTCTGGATGTTTAAGAATAAATTGAAAACACCTAGAAATCGGTAGAACACACGGAAATATACCAAAGGATTTGAGAGAAAGCGTTATCTGTAAATTGCGAGGTAGCGGACGCGCTCGGTTAGCCTTATTTTTGACAGCTGACGAAATCACAGAAACGTCTAATAAATAAGCGATACCTAGATGAAACGTCGCGAGTAAGAGTAGGTACCTACATTTTTGTGGAATATTCTGGTGCAAAGAACAACGGTTATTGCGAATTATGGAATAGTGTTCCAGCTAATGTTTGTGATCTGTAACTTGTAATAAATACGAGTTTATTCGAACCTATTAGGTATTATTTGATTTGAAGTGTTTCATTGGAACCCGCGATAATGTGTTATAAAAAATGGAGTAGGTATGCCCATTCCTTTTATACACAGACCAAATGTATTAAAATGAGTACCACACTTGAAGACAGATTTCATCAAAAATTATGTTGACGTTTGAAACATAAAAAAAATAAAGAAGAATACAGCGGAAATAATCTTTTACTAAGTGTTTTTTCTCTCTCCTGTAAAATTTTGTTTTTGCATATACTCTTTTTATGGGGCCACTTGTGAGGGTTTAGTGTCTCCTTACGGAGTAAATTAAGTGTTTCGAGAATTGAAATACACCTCAGGAAGCGCGTAACCCGGGGTAATAATGTGACGGGTCTTCCCGCTAGACTCCCGTTCCAGCCTAGAAGAATGCGCTCCTGTTGCAGTGCGGGGGCATCGAGCTGGATAAGTAAATGCACGGAGCTATTACCTGCGAGCTTTTTACAGAGAAAAAATAAGAACTCCCCGCAACAGAAAAGAATTAAGACAAAAAATACACAGACTTAACAAGTTAATTGGCTCAGCGAGTTGAATCTGTCGGGACTCGCACGCTTAACACGATGTTACTGACTAATTTTTTATTTCTTAAAAAATACTGATAGTGTTAAGATATGCATATCGCGTGTTGCTCGTCCATCGTTGCCGCGTGTTTCGGTCATCGGAAATGACAAAATCTAGTCATTAAAAATAAATGCATAGGTATTTATTTTCACATAGGTAATTACGAAATACCAATTGAATACTGGAAATGAAAAATGCACTAAGGCCCGATTCTATCAAGTGGGATTAAAGCTGGAGTTAATTTAAATCATAGTTTTTTTCGGAAACTAGTTGTTTGATTGGTGGAGAACGCAAAAATCTATGCTTTAAATTTTATTTATTTATTTATTTAAAAATCCTTGTTTACAAATAAGATACTTAATACTAATTTAACAATAAAACATAAGATAAAACATAAGATAATTACACATTTTTTTGTTTTGTTTAATTTGTGGATTATGCCACTCCACTAGGCTACGCCTGTCCCAGAGTGGCGTTATAGCACACAATTATAATATTTTTTCGAGTTCGTCAGTAGTATTTATTTTCATAAGGTAGTTATTATGTATCTATAGAGTATCAAGTGGAATGTTAGTGAAAGTTGAGTTAGTCATAAGTCCAAGTGTAAATATGTGTAGAATAATTGTTTAATGTAAAAAGGGTTAAAGTTTTGTTTAAGATTATTTTTTTATTTTCCTTAATTAATGAACTTTTACTTTAATCCAACTTGATACAATCGGGCCTAGGTGCCTAAAATATGTTTTTTTAAGATATGTAGATATATTACTACCTACTATATGCCTTCGCTTCGCCAATACATTAAACACTGTACTAAAGTCCTGTTCCTTGTTGTATGCAAATGCAAGTCGATAAAGATACATGAGTAAATAAAGCACTAAACGACATGAGTATTTAGTATTAAAATGACTAGCTCACGTGAGGTACCGGCGTGTAGTAGTGTTGAAAATATTGATGAGATGGTGTGTAAAATAACACATAATTAACATACATGTATAAAAAGAAACCCGTGTTTCCCTACCAGCCAAGCTTTCTCCACAACCAGCTACAACCACTCACCGGTGGTTATGGTGGTGGATAGCCTTTGATGTCACATCGAAAATATGCGAGTTTGGTGGGGGTGGCTGTGCGTGGGTGGGAGTGGGTGACGAAAAAAAAGTTTCATATAATTTAATTTATTTTTTATTTTTTAACAAGCAGACAGTCAATAGTTCATTATTATATCTAATAGGTAGTCCTAGAGTTACATTGGCGTACAAAGTATAAATATTTTATGAGCAATTTGGAAATGATATAATTACACAATACATTTTTTACGATAAAATATAAATAAATAATACGCTATTGATAAAATAAATCGTAAACAATGTTTACTATAAAAACAATTCAGTAATAATACAATTCATTACTGAATTGTATTCAATAAATACAATTCAGTAATATTTGTATCACTGTGTGCGCTTAAAAATCTATTTTGCCATTTAAATGTATAATTTGTGCACTGTGGAAGAACTTTACAAAAACATTACCGTACCACTGTAAAGGTATTTATTTAAGTTTTGTACAAACTAAGAATAAATAAGATGTTAAGAGTCTTGTGGCTATATCGTCGTATAATAAAGATTTCTTTGGCTGACCACATTACTGATGATGAGTTACCAAGACGACAAGAGGACTAATAATATCCATCACACGAAAAAAGCCGCATTCTTCGGACACATTCTCCGCAATAAGAAATAAATATGATGACTTCGACTCAGCATGCAGGGAGTATAGAAGGCAGCAGAGGCGTAGGTAGGAATATATATAGAGTGGTTCAATATCCACAATGAATATTCTAGATAAATCAGAACTTGGGCGCCAAGTTTGATAGAAGACGGCACCATGCAGAAAAATAAAGAACAGAGTTATCTTCACACCTACGAGGACTGTCTAGCCTTTTTCAAAATGCACAAACTGGACCTGACATAAAATATCCGATATTGTACCTACTCACAAGAAAATAAAATAAATCGCGTCCACAAAACTAATTTCAGTGATCGCGCTTTCGCGGTGGCTGGACCGAAGTTATGGAACAAACAACCTAATAAACTGAGACAAATAGACAGCTTACCACAGTTCAAAAAACAACTTAAGATGCATTTATTTAGACAATCCTATAAAAACCTATAGAATCTGAGTACAACAATACTAGCTAATGTTTTCCACTCCTACTGTGCACTCCGCGAAAACACCTAATTTATTCAGGGACTCCCAACTATTACAGTATTAAACTTTAATTCCATTTCTTGCATGCCACCTAGTGAATAATTAATAGTAAATAAGTTTTTTTCTTTTTAGCAGTAAGCTGTGTTGTAAGATAATATTTTTTCTGTGTAAAGCGCCCTTGAGGTGAGTATTCGCGAAAACGGCGCTATATAAATTATCCAATTATTATTATTATTATTATACTCAGTGGAGCTATTGATTCTTTTTCTTCATCTGACACTAGATTACCGGCGCGGCTTCGCACGCGTAGATTTTTAGTAACTTTTAGTCATATTTTATCAATTTGTGTGTAAACCTTTACATACAGATATATGTCGTCGTAGACTTTTTTATAGAAATTTTTGAGTTCTACAACTTTTCCATAGAAAGTATTCAAATATCTCGTACCGTTAGGCAGCGTTCGTAAAAAACGCATCGCTCGCCCATTTTTTTGTCGACTTTAGTTGTAAAATAGGTCACCACGAAAAGCCCTTATATTTTAACGGGAAAGCTATGTCCACCCTGAAAGTTCATTCGAAATATTGGTGGAAGAAATTTTGAAATCGGATGAGTAGTTTCTGAGATTACATTCAAACTTACGAACTTTACCTCCTACCTATATACCACGTATAAGAAACCCAAAGTTCTGTTAAATAAGCCAACATCCTCATAACTGACCGTATTCTGAACTAAGCAATATTGCTATTTCTTGACAGTTATTGTTTAACATTGTAAAGCAGTCAATTTTGGCGTCATTACAATGTTATACATACTATAAAAATATACATAGTTTTCACCACCCTTGCATTGAAACATGTTGATATTTGTCAATACAAAAGTGGTGAAAACTAAGTTTATTTTTATTAATTATATTAATGTCACAACAAAATTAATTTGCTGTGTTTGAGGAAGAAGTTACACATAACTGTCAAGATACCTACAGAAACAGCAATATTGTTATTTTTCTTCCATCACAAGATATGTCATAGGACACGAAATATCAATATCAATTCAATATTTATGATAATCATTTTATGATTAACAACCCCAACACTCGTTCTTAAATATGCTATGTTCATGTTGCTCTGTATCAGTAATTGTTACCAAATTTAATTATTTTGTTTGTTTGTTCGCCGTTTGCATTGTACCTACCTACACGCCTGATCGCCGTGCATGTAATGTGCTTATTTCGTTGTATGAATTCCTGTTAACAGAAAATAAAATTCATAGGTAATGGTGAAATCATTTTTGGTTAAAAATTCGCAAATAAATCTCTCAACTACGCCCTTGGATCAGCTAGCTCCTCAGCAGTTACGTCGCTGAGACTAATGCAGTAAGCTCGCGACACTTTATTGAGAGCGCACATCTTAAGCTCGTTCGCTAAATGACAGCTCAACTAACCATGGAAAGAAAATTAAATTATTTCCCAACGATGGCGACAAAAACTATGAAGGGCTCTTCTAGGCGCACTGCGAGATGATTTGCAATTTAAGCATGTATTCGATTTGGATTTCTATACAGCGCCGTTAGCGTTTCGTATTTATTTAATGTTAATAATATTTGAAAGAAGTAATGGTTAATTTACTTCGGAATACTAACGGCAGGGGATATTGACAGATGTCAATTATCCATAAAATACATTAATTTTAATCGTTGGTAATGAAAAAAAAACTCTTGTGCAACATGGACTGTCAATCACGTTCGCGGAGGAACAAGCAAACTTAGATACGACCCGCGCCGTCGGGATGCCGTTCAACTTTCTCGCCATTTTGTGAAAAGGCGCCGACGGTTTCCCGCCCCGGGCAGGCGGCCGGCCGAGATGGCGCGCGCCTTTCTCCCTCCCGCGCGCCGTCCCGGGCGGCTGACGCCGTCGCGCGTTTTAGAAAAGCTCGACGCAACTGCACTGACAAAAAGCACCGCAGCGAGCTCGGCAAGGCGAGTATAGGTATTCCAACTTCTTATACACGGCATATTTTCAAGGTCAAGCTGGGGTCACATTCCAATATGGCGGACTTGCGCGCATGCGCACGGAGCGGCGCGAGCGAGACAACGCTACTTCGCCGGCCGCACCGCGCAGTAAAAATATCCAGTAAATACAAACTAATAAAAAGTGACAATCATTACTATGATGCGCTATGTATTGATTCTGTATTGATATGTGCTTTACTACTTAGTGCTATTGTTTTAGTGTCTCTACCGCGCGGTAGAATGCAGCCCCGTGTGCGCGCGCAGTGCAGATGGCGACACCCGCGCGAACGTCAGCTCAGTTCGGAGCGATCTTTGCGCGGGAGCGGTGTTCGCCTGTCTTGTGTCAGTTTCTTTTTGCCTCGCACGGCGATGTTCGGCCGCTGCGGTCGCGACCACGACGCGAAATCGCCTCGAATCGCGCTTTGCCGTCGGTTTTGCCGCGTTGAGAGTGATATTTGACGGGTTTCCGGGACCAGGTCGGAGGTTAGTGGTGAAAACTCGCGAGTTCTCCGCGGCGGTCAGTGTTGGTGAGCCAATGTTGGGCAGTTCTTGTGGCGGGCTGGTCGGCCGGTATGTACACAGCGCCGAGCCGAGATATTGGAATTTCGCCCATTTTTTGCGCCAGACGAAAGAGTGCACTTCTTGCGATTGTGCACAATTTTCTCGGTAAGTCAAAATGGTATTATATTTAGTTTAAACGCATTTGCAATAAAGAATTTCTGTCGTCTAAGGGACGTACATGAAGTTGATTCGATCTTGAAACCAGACACAACATAATAATGAACTTTATAAACACAACGTATTATTGACGATTAAAGTACAACACAAGCAAAAGAACCCCATAAATATAACTTATTTTCTTTTTGAATGTATAAATAAACAGGCCGTGTTATATCATCTTTCAGACCTTTCATGTGATATCACCGATAAGATCAAAATAATAAAATTAAGTACATGACTTGCTTATATACAAAATCTACATGTTTCGGTTCTTTTCGTCAAGATGAGTTTGTACTTATCCTGATGTACAAACTCATCCTAAAGTATATAGTTAGTACACAAATCATCCTGAAGAAGAGGACATTGTTCTCGAATATGTAGATTTCGCATCCAATAAAGTGGTGTAAACACAGTTATCTGATTTCAATTTATAATTATCACACAGTGCTGCTATCAGAACTACTATAATTATTTTTGTATGATCGACAATTCTCTTGAGTAAAGGTATTATATTCTATTATGAATTGATATGCCAATTACCTATCCTGGTCGTAACCTTACAAATAAATATAATATCCTCCACATCTCAGCATAAATGTGATATTCTCAACAAGCCCTTGAAATACATGCAATATTCTCGACATGATTTCAGTATTAATGTGACATTCTTTACAAGCCCTCAGTATAAATGCAATCTTCTCGACATGATTGCAGTATAAACGTGATATACTCAATAAGCCCTCAGTACAAATGCAATATTCTCGACATGATTTCAGTATAAATGTGATATTCTCAACAAGCCCTCAGTATAAATGCTATATTCTCGACATGATTGCAGTATAAATGTGATATTCTGAACAAGCCCTCAGTATAAATGCAATATTCTCGACATGATTGCAGTATAAATGTGATATTCTGAACAAGCCCTCAGTATAAATGCAATATTCTCGACGTGACTGCAGTATAAAGGTGATATTCTCAACAAGTCCTCAGTACAAATGCAATATTCTCGACATGATTTCAGTATAAATGTGAAATTCTCGACAATCCTTCAGTGAACACGAATTATCCTCGACATGATCTCAACTTAAGAGTGTAAAACTACCTTCAAAAGCAATTTCGCATTTCCTAAAACATAGTTTAATCCTTGTCCCTTATCCATCTCCCAGTCATCTTGTCATCATGGAGCTAATTTCTTATCACACCATCAAATGGTGTGATTGATTGGAAGAAATTACTAGTGTTGCAACGAATACTACTTTCACGAATACGAATACACAATTCGGCGAATACGAATACGAATAATTCAACAAGGTTATAAATAATATACCATTGTTCTTTTTTTACTAAGAGATTTAATAATTACAATTTACCACCGGAAAATTTTTGTTCAAAAAGCACTTATTTTATCCGTTTATACATTCCCAGCGGTCGAAAATAGATATCACTTTTTTTACGCTTACGAGATGTCATGTTATTAGATTTAATTTTAAATAATTTTATAAGAGCTAACACTTTTACACCTAAATGGAACAAAAATAAAATAAAAATGGAAAAATATGTATTACAAAACAAAAACTACATGAAGTGAGCACCTAACCTTATTAATAATCCAACGTAACTAGATGAAAGAACTCATGTTATGCTGTGAAACAAGTAACAATTGACAACTTGAGATCTCAACAAATCCATTCCTTCAATGTTAGGAGAATTCCCGATAATAGAATGCGTAGGTGTTTTCGGATACATGGTGCACAGCCAAACCGTAATTTGCGTTGCGTTCGGTTATAAATAGATTGTTTTTAATATTCATGATGATATTCGGCGTATACGAATATTCGGTAAGTATCTAATATTCGTATTAGTTGTGTCACTAGAAATTACCAACTGGCATAAACCCACCATCTAAATAATCAGTTAATAAATAAATAAATGTACGTAATAACCTCAACAAGCATAAATGTGGTTTTCTCGTCAAGCCCTCTTTGTCGACAAGATCTCAGCATAAATGTGATATGTTCAAAGATTTTCACGGCCACTCAGAATCTTCTGGTTTGTGTCTTCTGGGGTATTATGCCGTGTTTTTACGACTTTTCGGATCCCATTGCAGGGTCCATCATCAGCCATACATCAGCTCTGATGATGAACCCTGCAATGGTATCCGAAACGTCGGCCAGAAAGCTCGTAAAAACACGGTATAATACCCCAAAATACACAAACCAGAAGATAAAAACCCCAGCATTTAAAAAAAGACTTCAGCAATTAGGTACTCATTAAAGGTGTGTTCTTTAAAATCCATCTTTACAGAACATACTTTAATGAGTAATTGAGTTACTAGTGTATATTAGATTTTGTAGAACTAAGTGATCTTCGTTATACCATCTCTGCAGGGTGAGGTGGGGAGGATGAAACGCCATACTTTTTTATTTCCTGATGTACCACTGCAGCCTCGTTAATTTTGAAGCATCTTCTAGTGCAAGCTCTTTAATCTTGGGGATCTTGGTCACTGAAACTTGCCAGTTTTTCAATATTCTATCTGCTTCCGGAAACATGCTTCCAAACATTAAGAAATATTCTCAATTGTCTTTGTTTTAGCTGCAAACCGAGTTCCACTTCTCAGACACACGTGTCATACCATCCATACATATGTCATCCCATCCATACATATGTCATCCCATCCATACACATGTCATACCATCCATACACATGTCATACCATCCATACACATAATTTTTTAGTTCTTTCTACCAGTTTATCATGTCTTGTGACTTGTCCGAATAATTTTTAACATGTAGTGAATATAATTAAGTAGGTAGATACTTTAATGTAAAAGAAAATGTGAATTATATTACTAATAATCCGATTCAGCACGATATAAATGATGTGCTTGTAGTTCTAGCGGTTAAGACGTTCGTATAATATTCCAGTGGTCGGGGATTCGTACCCCGTTCCAGGAGATCACCAAGTTAGTCCTGTGTTCATAGCACAGGCGTTTAACTTAGTTTGAAAGATGTTAGAATATTGATAGATGTTGATACGCATTCTGTATACGCGTTTCTATTTAAAAAAATAATCACAAAATTAAACAAAATTCATATCTCAAATTGATCGTGATATCTTTTTATTTTCAAATATTTGAAGAGACTATGGTAAAGCGACATCTATTTTATTCGCTGGTAATGATAATGGTGTTTTTTTTTATTATCTAAGTTTAAATAAATAAATAAATGTTTTTTTATTTTTTAATGATTAATGTCTGATAAAAATGGTTCAAAAGTTTTTTTTCTTGTTTTTTTAGCTTTGTTAATTTAAAAACAAATTATTTTCTTTAGATATACTCTTTTATCCAAGTTTAACCGAAAGTTTAACGTTTATACTGAAAACACCAGCAAAATGCGGATTTGATAGATAATTGAAAAACGAAGACTGCGGTAGTATCTGAAAAAAAAAGGTTTTACGGAAAACCTATGTATATTACATATTCTTGAGGGAGCATTTAAGGGGATGTAGATTATTTTTATTTATTTTTTTACATTTTTTATAAATCATCTGTTTTTCATTTTTTTTTATTGGATATTTTAGTTAATTACAGTGTGATATTTATTTATTTACATCTTCAAAACCTAATGCTCTAAAGCCTTTTACTTAATAATTTGTACAAAGTTGATAAACAGTGGACAATAGAAATAAGTTATAAAAAAAATACAAATATAAACTTAAATTATTTCGAAACATGATCGAGAACAATATAAATGTATAATTAAAGGAGACAATAAAACAATAAAAGTAATTCGATGAAATTAGAAATATAAATAATAATTTTACACGATAATTTATATATATCAATGAAATTAAATTAAAAGATAGTAATTTTATATAATAGGCGATTCAGTAGACAATATAACAAAATTATAGAAGAATTAATAAAACAATAAATATTAATTCAATGAAAAAAATATAGAGTAAAAATATTTTTTAGAAATAATAATTGTATGAATAGGCGAGTTAACAAAAAAATATATATTTATGCGTGTAAATGTTATATTTCTGCATCAACCCTACTACGAGTATTAACAAAAATGCTAGTTAGGGCTTTCTTTTAACTGTAAAATAGGTAAAACATTGATTGTAACAATAAATCTTTTACGTGCTACCTCTCTAAGGGCCGGTTGCATCAACTCGGTTTATAGTAATATTTCGTTTAAAGCATAGATTTTTGCGTTCTCCGCCAATCAACCAACACGTTTCCGTAAAAATCTACGCTTTAAACGAACTTTTACATTAAAGTGAGTTGATACAACCGGCGCGGCCCTTGAAAAGCTGCTCCTGTTTGAAGAAAGAGTTCACTTACAGTGAATATAATCAAAGTAACGCACGTAATTCAATGTATAACGGATAGTAGACGGGTGTACAGTATAACAGATATGTTTGTTCATTATCATCATCATCTTCTTCCACTTGTCCTAGTAGGGTTGGGGGCCCAAAGACTCGACAAGGTGCTTCCATGATACCCTGTCTTGCTCTGCTTCTGCTCGAGTCAACCCGTCCAGACCCATTCTGTTTTCAAATACACTTTTTTGTTGTCTCTCCCAGCTTAATCTGGGTCGACCCACCGGCCGTCTTCCCTCCGGGGTTGCCAAGAGGATTCTTCTTGGTAATCGTTCCTCTGGCATTCTGAGCACATGTCCAAGCCACCTCAGTTGTGATTTTTCTATGTGCAGGAGTAGGGGCTCCATGCCGAGTGTGTGCCTTATGTCGCACTTCTCACTCTGTCCAGCAGTGTGACTCCCGCTACCCCCCTTAGAAAACCCATCTCGTTTGATTGTTTGTTCTCTGAATAAAATTGTAATAGGTCAGGGCTGTTAAAATAATTAGGCAGAATTTTAAAAGGCATATTAAATCTGAAATGGTTCTTCTTTCACTTAATTTTAATAAACTCATTAAACTTAACAGGGAATCATAATTTAATTGTTCTCTTGGGATACGTTATTTATAATTGACAGCTCTTAAAAATTTGTTTTGTACCGTTTCTATTGTTTGAGAGTGTACATTCTACTTCGCCACTTTGTACTGAGTACAAATCCTAACATTTTCAACGACGTATTCGCGATATTGTTGATATGTTGTGCAAATGACAGTTTTTCATCAAATAATACACCGAGATCATTAATTTCCGATATCTACAGATTTAAGGCCATTGTTGTCAATGGAGTATTCGAATATGATAGATTTTTTAATCCTGTGAAATCTAATTATTTGGCATTTGTTAATTTTTAGGTATAGTTTATTGCTTTTGCCCCATACATTAATGTCAGTAGAGCCGCAGTAAATAATAATTTTTATTAGAGATGCGTACACGGAACACGTGTCGCAGCAATATTCTGACTGTTCTCAAACTAAGCCAAAAGCCTGTGCTATGAAAATAGGACTAACTTACCTTCTGGAATGGGACTCGAACCACCAACCACCAGATCACTAGGCGAGTGTCTTGACCACTACATCAACAAGCTACTATAAAATGCGCGGCGTATACATACGTCTCGTTTGTTTAATTTTTTTATTGTTGTCAATTAAGTGTTGGGATAACAATCTTAAGATACAAATACTGTTATTTTTGGAATTCGACCGTACTATAGTTTCGAGAGGAGCAGTCCCTTTCATCATCAGGTATATTTAATAACTGTTTTAACTATTTTAACTTATTAGCATTACCTGATGAATGAGAGGGACTGCTCTCGAAACTACAGTAGTAATTAATAACTCATACTCGGCCGTATTCTGAAATGCAATATTGCTTTTTTTTTGTATCCAGTTATTTTATAACATTGCAATGCCGCCAGTATTGACGTTCTATGTTTTATTGGTTTGAAATTAATTAATTCAATCAATCAGAAAGCTCTAAAACTTAAAAAAAACGTTAAGTTATCCGCAATTATGAATAATGAGCTTTCTATTTGATTAAATTCGTTAATTTTAAACTTGTCAAACTTAAAACTTCAAAATTGGCGTCATTACAATGTTATACAACAACTGTCAAGATGCAGAAATAACAATATTGCTCATTTCAGAATACGGCCGATAGTGTGTATTATATCTATATACAAAGTTAAAATAAAACATCATCCCAACGCTTGTGCTATGAAAATAGGACTAACTTGCTAGTCTGGAGTAAGGTTCAAACCCGCGACTTTGGATCACGAGGTGAGTGTCCTAACCACAAGACCAACAAGCTACTCAACAAGATTATAATAATTATAATAATTTCGTTGTCTATCCATCCGTCCGTCCGTCTGTGTCTGTCTTCGTAATTTCGTGTAACTTCCGTAATATCTTTATTGTAAAAAAAATTATTACGTAATTTTTTTTTCTTTTCTTTTGTATATAAATAAATAAATACTTATTTCTTAGGAACCGACATGTAAAAGTACCGTCATTGTTGACGGGTCACAGCTCGTTTTAAGTTAAAATGTTGCGCCAGAAGTTTGCCCGCCAAATCTTTCAACGGTTACAACAAATCCACGATTTGCTTTGCCGACAGGAACCGATGCAAGGGTGACCACTCCTGTGATATATCCGGGAAAGGGCGGGCCACCTTTCTCAATTTCCCCAGCCTTGCTGAGGTGAAAAGCGGCCCACTCGCGCCTTCGGTGCGTTCACAATGTTCTGCTTTTTGAAGATTGATTGCGGCGCCGGCCCATCTCATCGGGAGAACTGCGGAAGGTCGTTGCTTGTCTTGTGACCCCACTGACGTGATCGATGATCCATCTAGGAGCATTATTCTTCACGTTCTGTGCTGTGCGAAGACATTACGTTTGATTGCTTATTGTGTTTCCACGCGGTTAATGCAGAGGCAGACAACCGTCGTCTCGTTATCATCATTTGCGTCTTTTCGTCAAGGGTAGTTTGAAAAATCTCAACAGTAGGATAATTTAAAATGGGAAGATGTAACATACTCGCTAATGGGCCTCAGCTGAAACAGGTTGGCAGATTCAAATACCTTGGGGTCGAAATCTCCAGCGATGGTCGAAAACATGGAGGAATAGATCGAAGAATAGGCGCGGCAAGCGGTGTGTTACGTCCTCTCTACAGCTCAGTGATAAGGAAAGCTGAGCTTAGTATCGAGACAAAGATGGCAGTGTTCAAAACGGTATACCGCCCGACGCTTACGTACGGTCACCAGAACGAACACGCTATAGAGTCCTAGCGGCCGAAATGAAGTAGGTACTCGAGAGGAGTGGCAGGGGTTACGAAATGGGATCGAAATAGAAAACTCGACGATCCGAGACGATCTAAACATTGAACCACTGCTACTCTTGATAGAAGGAAGACATCCAGCAGGCCGCCCCAGACACAGTTGGGCGAGGCAACTCCAGAAACTGTGAGGAAAGGATGGGACGGAGGCCGCACAATCAGCGCGAGACGGAGGCGCCTTGTCGATGCACTGGGTCCCCGACCCGAATAGGACAAGAGTAAGAAGATGAGGATGAGGGAAGAAGTAATGGATAATGGATATATAAATAACAGCGATTGACAATATAAATCAAAATATAATGAAGCCAAGAAATTAAACATGAAATAATTAATCTAGAAACAAACTAGAATAAAGAATAATATTGTATTTTAAAAAATAATAAAATCGCACTTGGAAAAAAAACAAGTAGGGTAAGTTTATAAAACTTCTAAAATTTATAGGTGCCTTTGCCTTGATAGGTCGGCATTTTTTAAGCACGCCCCATGCTTTTGATTTTATTAAAATACACGATTACTGTGATAACTATATCGGTAAATACACGTATACTGTGATCACTGGGACTGTTAAAAAATATTTCCTCCTCTTTAGCAATTTTCTATAAAGATGTGTTTTTATGTTTGTTTTAGTTATAATATAATTTTCTACCATTTGGTCTTCATCGCATTGAATCTTGTAATCAATCTAAACTCAAACGTCAAAATTTCGATGCCGTTTTCAAAGTGCGTTAGTTTTTCTCATATTAATGATTGTGTCCAACCACAAAGTTAATGCTATAAACATCAAAAATATTTTGTTTTTTTTTTTGTAGATTCAGTTCATCGTTTGAAAAAGGTTCCCGACCACCGAACGAGTACACACCAATCATATTTTTTAATTTAAAATACTGTGATGAGTTACTGGTGGAAAGTGAATTGTAAAATCGGTCTATGGGTGTAGAATTTTCTTAACATTAGAAAATCCAGCCGACAAATGACCTTAAAAATATCAATTGTTTTGTTTGATGTTTTCTCGTAAGAAGATAATTTGAAAATTGGTTTTAAAGATTGTATTTTGTTGTAAGAATAAAATTAATTAACTCGATGCCATTACTTTCAAATAGAAAATATATTTCAACACTGTAAACTACCGGCAGAATTTAATACAAAAATTGATGCATTTTTTTTTATATATTAATGATATTGTGTTCACATTAGTGCGTAGGTATTTACTTACTATTTTGAAATTAATACCAGAATACAGGTATATCATTGAAAAATTAGGTAAAATTGTCTACCGAGGCAAGACTAGCGATACGCAATGGAATTCTGGTACCAATACTAATGCATGGAAGTGAAGCCTGGGGCTGGCTTAAAAATAACGAAAGTAAACTGAATACATTAGAAATAAGATCACTTGGGGCCAGTTGTTTAATCAGGAGTAAGAGTAAAAGTTAAGAAAAAAGCATAGATTTTTGCGTTCTCCATCAATCAAAACACCCGTTTTCGTTAAAATCTATGCTTTTTGCTTAACTCTTATTCTAACTTCTGATCAACAGGCCCTTAGACGCATGTGTAGTAAATTCATTTATGGTAGAGTAAAGAATGATCAAATTAGGAAAAAATGTAAAGCAGATCAACCCTCATTGCTTTTAATATCTTTGAACTTCCCAGAAACAATACCCTTTAAAATGTTTAGCGCGTTCGATACAGAACCGGTGTAGACATAAAATTTCCGACCGGCGTTGAACTCACAAAAAATATGCTTCACGTTGAAAAATATCAATAAAATTTGTTGCACTAACGAAGAACAACAAAGTATCATACATTGGATCTCGACGCTCGGTAATAAGACAAACCCGGTTTGCGCGAGGTATTTCCTTGAGCGTTGCTTCATACGTAGGTACTATGGGCATATGTGTATCATGCTTATGTGGATATACCTGCATACGTACTTATGGGTACGATCAAATAATTTATTTGTTATATACAGCGTGTCTCATAGCTAGTAGCAAAAGCTTAACGAGTCGAAAATATTCAGGCAATCACGACCACATCAATAGTTATGGGGATATGCAATATCAAAGTTTGCATTTTTTTTAAATATTTCTAGCTTATTTTTGCAAAAAGTTGAACTATCGTTATTCATTCAATTCAATACAACTCAAATAAAATGACAAAAAACTTGTCAAAAAATTTACTTTAAATTTTTGCAAAGGTTTTATCATTTTATTCGAATTTATCAAATATTTTCTTGCGTTTTTTTTAAGGGCATGAGGGACAGCAAGTACTCTCTTGTGGTAGAGAAAGTCCAAAATAAGTTTCTGAGCTATCTCTACATGAGAGAGTACGGGCATTGTCCTTGGCTTTACCCAACCGAGTTCCTCCAGGGTATGCTTGGCTACAATAGTTAAGAGACTAGAAGAAATGTATATCTGATTACGTATTTTTGTCGATTGTTGCGCGGTATGATCGATAATCCTGAAATTGGTTTGTATGTTCCTGATAATTAAATGAGACATCGTCAACATAGATTGTTTCACATTCTAATATATAGGACCAACCTGCCATTGGTTACGCCTGTTGGAAGAGCTACCGCTATGCTGAACAATATTACTCTGGACATTGATCTGTTCCATGTCTCTGAGAGGGGTTTCCGAAGCAAGATTCTTCTACACCTTTGATATGATTGAATTTATATGTGTTTGATATTTTGTTGTTTGTATATTTTCTCACTTGTTTATAACATTTACGAATTAAACATATGTTTGTAATGTAAATGTCATATAAAAATAAATAAATTGAATTGAAATTGAAATAAAAATTTAAACTTCATTTTAGAATTTAAAAAAAGTAACCCATAAAAACAAAGTTTTTATTATACTCCCTTTCTTTGTAAAATATAACAATAATTAAAGACGAATTAAAACATTTAACATAACACTAAACTTACAATAATTTAATATATTTCTAAAATGTCAGATGTTTTGAGCTTTGATAAGACACTTCATGCTTTGAAGATTAAATTCAAAAAACATTTGTCACTCAATTTACATTTTCGACATTCGTAGTGAAGTACCTATTATGCATACCGACGGAGTAATTCAAATTTAGAAAATATTCCGCGACGTTATCGGGCCGCCGTAATCAAACTTTTCTAATGATTCCAATTTGAAAAAACCAATAAAATTTCTAAAAATCCGAAATTATGCTATAATTATTAAAAAAATTTAACGAAAATTTGATAGATGTTCTTGATCGTCTCCACGAGTCTACTTACTATGTTTCAGGTCGATTGGATCACGGGAAACGGATCAAAAATCGATCCAAAGTTTTTGTTGACGGCAAGCCGGCAAGCAAGCAGACGCCACGAGTTAATATAAAGGGAGTAAATATCAATTTGCCCCGTAAACTCATTAGCTAATGAGTGCATCTTAAGACCGTTAATGAGGATGTTAGTTTTTTAGTCAACATTGCCTACTGGCGGTAATAAAATGCTGAGGTTGGCTGCGTGTTTCCATCAAGCCTTCGCAGGTAATTAACCGCAGGAAGAGTCCGTGCAGAATTAATTACTAAACAATCATCATCATCGGTCGTTTTCTATCCACTTCTGGATGAAAGCTTCCTACTTTTCCATGTTTATTGTTACTCGATGCCACACATTTCCGCGGAACTCGATGGTTTTCAAAAATGTTCTTAGGTTTTCACGGTCGTTCAGAATCTTCTGTGTATAGTTTTCTAGGATATTCTGCGGTGTATATGTGACCTCTCTGGCCACATCACATCAGCCCTGATGATGGACCCTGCAACGGGATCCGAAACGTTGGCCAGATTGGTCGTATATACACGGCAGAATATCCCCGAAAACTATACACAGAAGATCGGTGGTTTTCGTATGATTAATTTTTGATAACTTATTTTTAATTAAATGTATTGTCACGTGTCGTGGCTGCAGGATGAATTAATGAAAACGCTGGGATTTAATACTGGATTTATTGAATACCGATTAATTAATTAACTTACGCGCAAAATCGCTTATTATTAAATGTAACGCTATTCCTTAAATTAAACTGTTTCGCTAATTTATCACTCGTAAATAGACACTTTATATTCGCTTTAACACTTTATTCACTGTTCACTAGAATATTACATCAATTTCCGCACTTATTAATTTCGCTTCGGTTTATCTCGCTACGTAAAACTTTCCGCAATCTTCGCTATCGAATCACGGCCCGCCTGGGCGTCCTGGCAACTCGCGACTCGCGGCTACCTTCGCATCTGCTATCGCTGTCAGACGCGCACGGAAAACAACTCTAAACTTACTCTCGCGTTTTGTATTTGTAGTGGCTAATGCTGTTATTGAAATTCCGAGACGCTTCCCGCGTTTTCGAGAAGTTCCTCGCGTTTTCCAGACTTTTGGAGACGTCTCTCGAAACTCGGAGGTGATTCCAGATCCTTCGGTAGTATTGTGCCAACTTCAAACAACTGTCACTTGACAGAAGTGCGCGACTCCTTCTAGCCTCGTTACAATATTATTGATTGTATCGACGTTAACTTTGTAGGGATTCATTCTTCTTCTTCTTCTTGTAGTGCCATCTTCTACCAGAGGTCGGCGATCATGACTGTTCATCGCCGCACAGAACAACTCAGCGGAGTTACATTGGTACCAACCCCTCAGATCTTCCTACGCACCCGCTTCCGCTAATTCTCCCCTGCATGATGATACTTTGGTCCTCTCATCCGAGATATTAAAACATTTTTATCTTTAAATTTCAAATATATTTAATTTTACTTTGTAATACACACACACAATATGAGTTATTAATTACTACTATAGTTTCGAGAGGAGCAGTCCCCCTCATCATCAGGTACAGATAATAACTAACTTAAATACAAAAGTTATCAATCTAATCGGGTAGGTCAGGGGGCGCGCGGCGGGGAGGGGTATTTTTTCCGCAAAAAGCTCTAGGAGTGGTGAAGTGAACTGAAATATGATATTATTTGTTAATGTGTTTCTAGAATTCAATTTTTTTAGGATTTCAATGTTTTCCAAACTATTCATTATCCTTCTTCTTCAAAAATACCAAAATAAAATATAAAATAAATAAACTTACTTTTCACCACTTATTTATATTGGAAATATCAACATGTTTTAAAACCCTTCGTCAGGATATAATTGTATACTAACAAAAATTAAATTTATCACAGTTTATCAATTTATCACATTTTGATAAATTAGAAATAAGAAAAAGTGTTAGGTAATAGGAAATTGAATATTATAAATAACTAAGTCTTTTTTATTAATAGTTATCTTTTATATTTATTTTCATGTTAAGTAGGTACTTAATTGTTATTCAATATATAACTTTTTAAATATTTTGATTCTAAACATTGATTTTTTTATTTAATTTTTGTTAGTATACAATTGCATCCTGACGAAGAGGCCATGGACCTTGAAACATGTTGATATTTTCAATATAAAAAAGTGGTGAAAACTAAGTTTATTTTATAAGGAGCCGAGTGGAGTAGTTTCAATTTGTGACTATCGAAAGAATGATTACTGTTAATTACATATAATGATTGGTAAATTCAGAGAATTTTTTTTTAAGTGACGGCCATGTTCTTTTATGCGTGTATTGAAGTTTCTAGTGGTTTGGCCCATATTTTTTTTATCACAGTCTCCTCAAGTTATTTCATATATCCCCTTTTTTCCATCGTACCTATTTTTGAATTTAAAAGAATTTTACCAACATTATTGTTTGTATATTATTATTCTTATCTTGATGGTCCGCAGCACTTCCGGGCTTTTTCCATAAGCCGGTGGACTCCAACATTCGTAATTCTATCCACACAGAACATTTTCAGCATGCGTCTAAAGAGCCACATCTCAACGTACTCTACATTACGTATTAACTTTTGATTTAGTGTCCATGCCTCCCCTTATACAGGGTTATTTGTAAAACATTAATAACCTCGCAGGACTATACTCCTGCCTTGATTATGAGTCGAAAATGTTCAAGCTATTATGACCTAATATCAATAGTTAAGGAGATATGCGACATCAAAGTTTGCATTTTTTTTTCAATATTTCTGACTTATTTTTTGTAAAACGTTGGACTATCATTATAGTAACTAATATCAATTACGAAAAAGACATTTGTTTCAATACAAGTTAAAGAAAATAATTGAAACCCTGAAAAAATTCCAAGTGGAATGTTTTCCAATTGGAATTCGAAGGTTTTTATTTTTTTATTTGACTTGTATTAAAGGGAATGAATTTGTCATACTCGATATAAGTTACTGTAATGATAGTCCAACGTTTTACAAAAAATAAGTCAGAAATATTGAAAAAAAAATGCAAAATTTGATATCACATATCTGCATAACTATTGATATTAGGTCATGTGTGCTTGAATATTTTCGACTCATAATTATGGCAGGAATATGGGTCTGCGAGGTTATTAATGTTTTCCAAGTAACCCTGTATAAGAGAATGGCGAAAATATAACATTGAATCATACGTATTCTTAGTTGCAGGCTTAGGGTCCCTGTCAGAAAGTAAAGGTCTCATTCTGAGGAACGCACTTCCTGCCATCTCTATTCGAGTTCTTACTTCTAGATTTGGATTCGATTGGATTGGCGGCTAAAATATATATATATATAAAAAATCTTAATTTTTGACGGGTTTGGCTTTATTGGAATTTTATGCCATTAATAAAACACTTTTGTTTGGTGTACATTGATCAAAAAGTTACCGGAAACCTTGGATCCAGGCTGCTTTAACCCTTAACTGGTGTCGTGGGATCCACTTGGACCCCACCACACACATTCACTGTTAAGATATTTATATATTTTTACTTACGCGTACACGCATCTAAGTAGATAATCTCAAAAAGTCGCATGCTGCGGCGGGTGTCGGACGTACGGCGCTTAGATATTACTAGAAGCGGAGTTACAGCTGGCTTGGGGTCAAAATGAACCCTCGATACCAAGTATGTATTTAACTGCTAGAACATCTGGGCGCAAAAGGGAGACATTGCTATTTATGTGCCCGAAAAAAGAACAAAAACATCAGCAATGTTAAAAATGTGATATGTAAGTAATTTGTAAGTTCTTAGAAACTCGTTTTGTTTCCGATAAAATTTTGAAGTGACGTCATTGGTATCATTTTTTTTTATTCTATTGATTTCAGAAAAAGACCTGTTTTAATTAAGTTTAAAGTAAAATAAAGCCTAAATAAAGGATTTGTGTATATTTTTTCATATATTTTTAGATGTCTTAAGTGCAGACTGAAAAATTTTACATTTATGATAAAGTTTAATTTCTACTTTTCGAAAGGGCTATTATTTCAAAATACACCCACTTTTACCAAAATTCGTTTATAAATCGTATTTATTCAACTGGGGTCATTTTGGGCCCTCAATACCAACAATGTAACAAAAAATATCGACACCAGTTATAGGTTAAATAAGGAGAACAGAGGTTCCAGTCACCGCCCGATTGGGGCTGCGCAGGGCATCCCTTCCATCAGCCGAGTGACGGATCGCGCGGTTGAGCCAATCAGACGCGTGAGACGTGTCGGGGTGGAGTGTCGAGAGGGTGTCAAGTGACAGGTTCGATCAGTGCGCCGATCCGCGTGATCAGTGGTGCGGAATACGCATGCGCTTCGGACATGCAGATCGCTTTTCATCGTTCGGTTATATGCGTTACCTTCATACACCCACACTGTGGTTGGGCATTTTTATTGATATTTTTTACTTATACAGGGTGTCTCGTAGCTGGTAGCAAAACTTTGGGGAGGCTTCTTCATTCAATTTTGAATTGAAAATATCTTTAGACTTTGGGGGTGAAATGTGGACAGTTACGGTTATAAGCGACAGCAAAGTTTGCATTTTTTTTTTCAATATTTCTGGCATCTCTTTTATAAAACAAATCTCATATACAAAACAGCCATTAGACCTGCTGTACTACACGGGTCAAAAACGAGTATGCTAAACATAAGGCTTTGTGACAGGTGGACGAATACTAAAATAAGGAAAAAGACAAAAGTTAGCGATGTTATACAAAGAGTAAAAAAAACTCAAATGGAACTGCACTGGTCATGTTATGAGAACAAGCAGAGAAAAATGGACGAAACACGTAATGGAATGGTATCCCAGAAATGGAAAAAGACAAAGGACGGAGGAAGGATGGAGAAGAATATCTCGCGACAGAGATGAGCGGAAAAAACTAGGGGAGGCCTAATTCAGAGAGACAAACTGGCTGTATGTATGTATATGTGTATATATTATTATTTTAGTGTATTATTTTCTAATTATGTTAAAATTGTACAAAAAAAATGTTTAGTGAATAAAGGCTTTATTATATTATATTATATTATTACACGGGTCGGAATGCTGGACAACCAGCTTAATAAACTGCGTACAACAGAAATGCGCATATTACGCTGGTCAGCGTGTGTCACACTGTTGGACAAAGTTCGTAATGAGCACGTGAGGGGTAGCTTTGAAATCGCCCCAATAAAAGACAAAACTAATGTAAAATAACGTGGTATAGTCATGTCTAGAGACGCCCAGAGGGACCATATGGTGAAGTTGCCCTAATCCCGCTAACGACAAAACGTAAACGTAGACGACCTCCCGCCACTTGGTTGACGAGGGTTGAAAAAGGCCTAAAATAAGACAACTCGATAACAGCATAGCACAAAACCGTACTCAGTGGAGAAAATGGACGAGGAAGGCCGACCTCAAGTAAATGAGACTAATGGTCGAGAAAGAAGAAGAGTATTTTTGGCATCTCTTTTGTAAAATGTTGACTAGGCACAAATAAAACAAATATTGTAGAATAACCTTGATAAAAGCTTCAACTATCGAAGAGCGTGCTTAAGAAGATCTATGATCGAAGCAATAGCGGCGTGCCAGGATAGAACTGTGTAGTTCTGTGCTCCCTGCATACCCTTGCTGTAAAACGGCGTGATGGTTAGTTAGTTAAAAAAATGTTTTCTCCATATTTAAATGCACTTTCAAATTTGTTTTTAGCTTACATAATGACATCACACTCAGGATTTCAAGATGGTTTCATGAAGGGTATAAAAGCAAAGACAGCATTGAGTATATAAAAAATTTAAAAAATGTTTTAATGCAGTCACTAAGCCTTAGTAATTTAGAATTTACTGAATTCTAGATTTTGTGTCTATGCCTTCCAAAATCATGTTTTACCTAAATATGTAGGCCTTAAAATATATATAAAATTCCTTTTATACCTTAAAATATTCCATATCAGCACCTCTATTCGATTTTTTATTAAATTAGGTACCTGCCAACGGTTTTTTTGTGGTATTGTATCTTATCCATGAGTAATTATGCTAATGGCGGTACGTGGTGAAAACCATCAACGAAACTGCATGAAAATATCTCCGCGAAATTACACAGAGATGGACCGTAATTATTTCCAAAACGTGGTGAGACTCAAATTTCTATCATTGATTTATTGCGTCCGAAATCATTTTATTTGGCCCAACTCAAATAAATTTTAATCGTCGCAATTATATTTTAATATTCCAGCGTGGCGGTATTTCTTCAAGTAATATGTATAACTAGACGTAAACTTCCGTTCATCTTCGTTTCGCTCGTCAGTGGTGGCCTACGCTTGCGTGTTACAGCAGTGCCGAAGAATAAGAGTGCAATTTAATTTAATTTATGTAAGTAAGCTGAGAAGACAAAAATGATGCGCCAGCTCTATTCTCTCTTCTTACCCCTGCGGGGAAACGGCTCGATTGCTAGCTTGTATGAAATTTAGACGACAACTATTATTAACAAATTTGCAGACCTAATAACACTACAAAATATAATAGTCAATAACAAAATGGACACCTCCGCGATATTTGCATTAGTAATTTATTTATTTATTTTTAAGTTAGTTAATGTTACAATTTGTATATTAACTAGTATTTAAAACTTTACATTCTTAAATCTATTACTAATATTCTATCAATAATAACCTACGTATTTACATTTACATCTAATCTAATCTATGGTACAATCTATAATAAATAATACATCTTATGCTCTACAATTCTATAATATTTTTACAATAATTATAGCATTTGTTTTTAAATTCATTCATCTTATTTATTTTCTTCATGTTTTCTGGCATCTCATCATATATTTTTACACCTCTGTACATTAGACAATTCTGTGTAGGTATATACATTTTTCTTATATGGCAATCTTATTCTATTCCTATTTCTGGTGTTGTATGTATATATAATACATCACAATTTACAATGATTTTGTTAAAAATATATTTTGCATATTGTGATTTTTATGTATATATATATATATATTATATATATATAGATAATATATATAGATATATATATAATATATATTATAGATGAAAACGTTATAAATAAGTATTTTTTTAATTTCCATCCAATTGAGTGCTTTTCTCACATATGATTCTCACTGTTGCATCACTTGTAGTTTCTTAACGTTTCCTTCATTGGCCAAATACAAGACTGTAGAACAATTGTTGATGGGAGGAGTTATTATGGTTTAGTATATTAACTGTGCACTATTTTTATTCAATTTTTTTCCCAATCTCCCAAGAAAAAATATTTTTTTAAATAAATTTTTAGAACATATTCAAAATTTCCTGCCAAAGTTAATTTAGAATCTAAAATTATACCTCAATATTTTATTTCATACACCTTTTCAATGAGATCACCGTCAACATTTACATTTTTCAGTATATTTAGTGTTTTTTTTGCCTATTTCCGTATATTTTGTTTTGCTAACATTCAATTTTATTTATTTTTAACCAGACTGTACTAATAACATATACTACTTAAGTCTTCGTTCAGTTTATCTATTGCGTTTGTATAATCCTCGCCTAATATAAATCATCCGCGAATAATCTTACTTTGCAGTATTTAATCATTTGAGTAATATCATTGATATATATAATAAATAATATAGGTCCTAATACTGATCCTTGAGGAATTCCCAGTTCATTTTCTATTGAACATTAACATCCCTGTCTGATGAATCTGAGATCTCCAAGCATATTTCACACCAAGTTTTAAACCACAATCTACTAGGTTATTTCTCTCATCTAGCTAGAATGATTAATCAACATAACGAAACGTAATTTTATACATTATTTTAATTATTTTAACTACAGTGACACCTATAGACACGTTGATTATACATATATTAAATACAAGCAAAATAAATGGTTATATCAACTCTCCAATTTTATTAAGAGTGTCTGCAGCATGCACTTATAATAAAAATAAATGCACAAAATAGAAAACAAAAAAGGCGTTGCCAACGACGAAAAATTATTAAATATTCTACAAAATAATATCATACGGCAAGTACACATAAAAACGAGTTCCTGTCATTACGCAAAAGTCGAAAGATTCTGAATAAACTAGGAGCGGTTAATGAAATGTCTAGATATATTGGTGCAGGTTAACACAAAAACAAGTTGCTGTCAATATCCAAAAGTCGAAAGATTCTGAATAAACTAGGAGCGGTTAATAAAATGTCTAGATATATTTATTGGTGCAGGTTACGTGGTTACGCACAAAAACAAATTGCTGTCAAAATGCAAAAGTCGAAAGATTCTGAATAAACTAGGAGCGGTTAATGAAATGTCTAGGTAGGTATATTGGTGCAGAAATCTTTCAGAAGAAAGAAGCGCTAAACACATCCACCCCATCCACGTCCCGACGACATGAGAATATTCTTTGATTTATATAAACTTCAAATCCTAGTGATGGGGCTGTTTTGACCGATGTTATTACAGTGGCGATCTGGCTGGAACAGCATCCTGGATGTATTCTTCCCGACTCACTCTTCCGAATGACGCTGTGATATGACTTCACACGAAAATGGATCTCAATACACCCAAAAAACTAACCCATAAAAACCAAGTTTTTATTATACTCCCTTTCTCATTTGTATTGTTTCCAATTTGACATTCTATAAACATATCCCTCTTGCTTTAAGCTACTGATACACATGCTTACTAGTGGCACGTGAGCATGCGCAGTATTGACCTTCTTTAGGCCTCGCTTATTAGTGGCATGTGTGTACGCACATTGCTAGCATGCCACTAATAAGCATGTGTATCTGTACCTTTAAGTTCATATGGAAAATCTATTCCATGTATATATATTATTATCCTTAAAGCTTATAGAATATTGAAAACGTTATAATTGGTATAGGGGGGCACGGTGTCGGTGAAACCGTCTGATCGGACC